>PVJH01044638.1:0-12928 GCA_004026705.1 Nesogale talazaci | reverse complement strand
GCAATGCTGTCTGTGATAGGATAATAGCCATCTGTGCACAAGTGAATCTAGGTAATATACTATTCAAATTTATGCACTAGCTAGGGATGAAGAAATTGAAGAATTTTATCAATGTCCTCAGCCTGAAATTGATCAAACATGCGATCAAGATGTATCAATAATTATTGGCGATTGGCATGCAAAAGTTGGAAATGGGGAGGAAGGGACAGTAGTGGGAAAATATGGACTTGGTGATTGAAATAAAGATGGAGATTGCATGACAGAATTTTCAGTTTCTGGAAGAACCGAAGTCAAGAGAGACCTACAATCTGATGACTGACTCAGGCACTTGGAACTTGCCCCCCTATGCGACTGTGCGAGCCAGTTCCTTGATCGCAACCTCTCAGTATATGTACATATACCCGTTTTGCTTCTCCATGGCCTAAAACAGTCAACCACTACGTCTAAAATGTCCCTCCATTAGTTCTTTTAAGCTTTAAGCTGAAAAATAATCTTCTCTCCTTCTAGGCATCTGGGCAACGCCTCTGGTCCTCAGACTCTGGGTGTTGCCTGTGCTTTCTGGAATCTAGATGGAAGCCCCTTGCTCCCTCAGGTTTGGGTGGTCCTTGACGCTTCTCCTTCATCTGAGTGTTGACCATCCCCCTTGAAAAGGACAGACTCTCCTCCTGTCCACTGGACATGGCAACCGCCCCTCACCCCCGCCCCCCTAATTCCCCTCTCAGTCTGTGGCAGAAGCCCCATGCTTTTGACCTGCTAGCGTGGCATCCCCACACTTGAGAAGTGCGTTGGTGGAGCTGGGACCCTTTGAGACGGAAAAGGTTACAATTCCTTTGAAACCCACCCTTTGGAACGCTTCTTTTGCAGAGGCCAATTATCTGATGATGATCTCTGGGAAAGGAATTCCCAGGCTTCTTGGTAAAGGTGCATTTTATGGAAGTCTGAACCTCATTTCCTGCTTCTGGAACACGGCCTTCCATGGTTTTAGGCAAGGCCCAGGGGAAAGAACTGACAGCTCCAAGGACCCGAGGCCCTGGCGAGTCTGGCCTTCAACTGAAATAAGCTGGACACTTTTTCTCCTGTCCCCTGGGCAACAGCTGAAATCAGGTGCTGTGTTCGGCAGGTGCTATGTTTTCCTCCTTGTCTCTGACTTTATCATCCCCTCCAGACGAAGGACAAATGGGCTGAAATATTTTTCTGTTTGCCTTTTTTTGTGAGAACTTGCCCTGGAATGCAGAATACGTGACAAGAGCTGAGTATCCACCTGTCTCGAATCTAGAACTGGACCTTGGAGTCTCTCCTTCTTGTGCCTCCAGGTACCCCAATTTTGTCATCGATCTTTTATCTCTATGCCGGCTTTCTCGATTGTGATGGTGCCCCTGTCCACCCTGGTTTAGTTGGTGAACTGGCCGGCATATCCTTCCATCAGTTTTGCTCATCCTCAGGAAAGTGGCCTTCTTTTCACAGAGGACACCCAAGGTAGCCCCTTGGGCCTATTTCCTGACAGTAGTATGCTAAGGCGGGTTTCCTTCCTTCTGTCTTATCTTTGTCTCATTCAATGCAAGGTGATGAGTTTTCTGCCATGGTAAGAATTAGCTCCATCAGTCACAAAAGATTGTGTCGGTATGCCCTGGGTTCATTGGATAGTCTTATTAAACCACAAAATTAATAAAGCTTTACATTCTGCACAACTCCTTTAGGAATTTATCGCTTTCTTCCCAGATGTTACTCTAGGAGAAACCATATAGCCCCCCTAAGATCGTGATTCAAAATCTCCTTATCAAAATATCCAGGCTCATCACAAGTTCTATCTTCCACCTAAAATGATGAATACAATTCAGACAAGTTCTTGGCCACAGCACAAAAAGCATCGTCCTTCTTCCATTGTCCAATCACGTGTTCATCATTTTCTTTTAAGGCCTCACCAGAGTCCACTGAACACGTCTGACAACATTTTGTTAATGGCACTATATGTGTTCTCTGAAATGATAGAGGCTCTCTTCCATTTCCTCCTGACCCCTCACCAGAATTATCTTTGCAGTTCATAATTCTACCAACAATCTCCTTAAGACCACCTAGACTTTTGCTATTAGGCACCTTAAATTACTTTCAGCCTCCATCTCACTACATTTTATGTACCATATTTCTCGGACCATAAGACACACTTTTGTTTTCCCCAAAGTGGGGGTGGGGGTGACGAGGCTGTGTCTTATGGTCTGAAGGTGTGGTACCCCAGAACATTTTAGTATATGATACTCTTTGGTTCAGAATATTTCTTTCTTGTTTTCCTGCTCTAAAAACTGGATGTGTGTTATGGTCAGGTACATCTTATGGTCCGAAAAATACGGTATGTGTTAGAGACGCATCTTACTTAGAGAAGCCAGATTTCTTCAGAGTCTCTTTAGCCTGCCTTTTGACTTTCCCCTTAAGGTCTCCTTCCACCCTCTTCATCCCGTTGAGTGAGTGAGATATTAGGACTTTGAAGGGCTCCAGAGGTCAGGTCAGCCCTAAGAGGAGAGGAAGGAATGTGAGTCAAGGACTCTGAATGAGAACCAGTGCTAACGGCCTGGGCTTAGACCTCAATCTAGGTGCTCTGTGTAGAATTTTGGGTGAATCCAATCTCCCCACTGGAAGAAATGTGAAGTGGGGTTAAGAATGGTTGCCCTGTTGACATCTCTGCCACTTTATACACCATGTGGGATCGTCAGATTTAGCAAATTAAGAAACAAGGGCACGTGTGGGCGTATTTGAATTTTACATAAATAGCAGATATTTTACATAATAGCAGATCCTTTTCCAAATTGGCCATTCTTGTTTTTCTTGTGTTATTCGATTGCCTGGGACTCTCAGTAGTATCTGTAGTAAGCCTCTGTGACATTTATTATCTCTTATACCTTCTGAAGGCAGGAATTCTGGAGCAGCTTAGTTTAGTACTTCTGGATCAGGAGTCTCTTGTGACCTTCTAGTCCAGCTGCCAGCTAGGTTGCTCCAAAGAAGATTTAAAAATCACCAGTGAGCACCTTAAAAGATTGTCAGTTTCGAGCTGAGCCCCGGTGGCGGTGGCGTAGTGGCTGTGCGCGGGACTGCAGCCCACTGGGATGGAGGTTCAATTTCCGCTCAAAGGAGCAAAGGCTGGGCCTCCTACTCCCACCACCAGGGCAGTGATGCCTTAAAAAAAAAAAAAAGATTGTCAGTCTCACGAAACATGAGGAAAATGCACAGCAAAACCACAAATGAGCTATCACTTCAGAGTCACTAATCTAGTAGCCAGAGAATTTGTTCTAAGTCATGTTGAACCCATGTGTGTCAGAGGGGGCCTGTACTACCCAAGGTTTTTTTTTTTCCCTTGAATTTTATTTTGTTCTTATTGTCACCTGAAGTGCAGGTCTTTTACTCTGAAGTGGTACAGTCAATTTCCCCACTCCAAGTTGGAAGAAGAAAGAGACATTTGTTGTAGTCTTTTAAAGTCATTTTACTGGGGCTCATACAACTCTTATCACAATTCATTCATACATGTGTCAAGCACATTTGACCATCTGTTGCCCTCATCATTTTCAGAACATTTTCTTTCTATTTGAGCCCTTGGTATCAGCTCCTTCTTTTCCCTCACCCTCCCTGAATCCTTGATATTTTATAAATTGTTATTATTTTTTCATGTCTTACATTGACTGATGTCTCCCTTCACCCACTTTTCTGTTGTCCATCCCCCTGGGAGGGGGTTATAGATAGATCACTGTGACTACTTCCCCCTATCTCCCCCCACTTTCCCCTTCCCCTCCTGATATGGCTACTCTCAATATTGGTCCTGAGGGGTTTATCTGTCCTAGAGTCCCCCTGTTTCCATGCTCTTGTCTAGTCAAATTTCCGAGACAGAATGGAGGTGATGATACTGGGCATGGGGTGGGGAGGAAACATTAAAGAACTAGAGGAAAGTTGTCTTATAGGAAGGTCTTATACTGCACCTGGATGAGCTGAAAGAGATGTTTTTATGGAGAAGGTACACCAATGAGATGCCCACAGCAGTACAAAAGAGACTGTCTGTCTTTGTGTTGTCCTGCTTAAAACCAGAACACACAGAGAACACATTCCCGTGGCTTTGGAATGTACGCTTTGGGGAGTCACGCAGAACAGTCAGGCTTCAGGGTACCTAGGGGAAATAGCTGCTGACCGTGCGCAAGCAAACAGAACGAGAAGGTTCCTCAGGTCTCAGGTCAGTCCCAGGATGCCTTTGTGGGCTCACGAGGGAGCAGGGTCTTGCTTTTAATCACTCACAGTCTGCTAAGAGTAGGCTCTCGGCATTATCAGGCCCTTTTAGGTGACATCTGCATCCAGCCTGTCTGCTTTGGGGCAATGTAATGAATTATAAAAATTCCACAGAGATCGCGTTAGGTAAAGTACCTTAGGCTCACCTCACTTCGTCGGGGGTATCTTTTCAGCTGCATGAAGCAAAATAACTCGGGTCACATCGTCGCTGAGAAGATACACTGGTCCTTTGGTTTCTACCGCTGCTGTGAAGCAGCGCCTATCACATCCCGTGAGTCGTCAACCAGTCTCGCCCACGAACGTAAATTCATTGCCCAGCAAACCCCCTAGCTAGCCTTCGACTTGTTATTATTAGCTCGCTTCCATACGGGTAGTTTTTACTTGTTCAGCTAAATGATTATTCGGTTTTAAGACATCAAGTGCATCTTTGGCTTAAGCTTGAAAACGCAGCAGGGCGATAGCGCCTTCACGTTCTCCATGGCTGATCTGCTGTAAGTAGATCGACAGGACTTTCTCTCCAGGTGGCTCTAAGTGGACTTGAACTGCCAACTCTTTGGTGGGCGGGCGACCAAGTATGTTCGCCACTTGCAATACTCAAGGACTCCTCACACCCACGAATGCAAGACCTGCACTGCCCTCAGGTCGGTTCTAACTCCTAGAGGGCCAATCGAGAGTTTCCAAGAGTGTCATCTTTCCCAGAACAGACCGTCTCATCTCTCTACCACAGAGTGGCTGCTGGGTCTGCACTACTGCTCAGCACCTCATCCACAGTGCCACCAGGGTTCCTTTCATACTGGAGGATGTGGAGGAACCAGGACCTGACTCTATGCCTGACGAAAGACATAAAATAGTTGCACCATTTTGGAGGAGGTTGGCAGTTCCTCCAAATGTTAACTAAAGCGTTAATGATATGATCCATAAATCTTCCTAGGTATATATTCAAGAGAACTGGAAAGATGTATGTACATTCACGCTCTTTTTTTTTTTGGGGGGGGGGGCAGGCATCGCTGCCCTCAGGTGGTGGGAGTAGGAGGCCCAGCTTTTGCTCCGTGGAGCTGAAATCGAACCTCCATCCCAGTGGGCCGCAGTCCCGCGCACGACCACTGCGCCACCGGGGCTCAACCCAATCCACGCTCTTAACAACATGATGATGTTGTTCATGTGGCCATAAGGTACAAGACCCAAAGGTCCAACAGAGGAATAAAAGCCTGGCTCACTGTTGTCCAGTCCATTATTAACAACATGATGATGTTGTTCATGTGGCCATAAGGTACAAGACCCAAAGGTCCAACAGAGGAATAAAAGCCTGGCTCACTGTTGTCCAGTCCATTCTGACTCATCATGGCCCCACAGAACAGAATAACACTGCCTCGTTGGGCTTCTGAGACTGTCGATCTTTAGGGGAACAGAACGCCTCATCCTTCTCCTGCGGTTGGTTTCACACCACAGACCTGTGGTGAGAAGTCCACCAAGTCGCCCCACGATGCCACAAGGTGGTACATTTCTATGACAGGCTGTTGCCCAGCCCTGAAAAACTACCACGTGGGTTAGCCTTGAAAAAATCATGCAGAGAGAAAGAAGTCAATTACCAAAGACACCATATTACATTACCCCATTTACGCGAAATGGACAGAACTCTCTTAAGACAGAAAGTAGATTAGTGGTTGCTAGGGATTGAGGTCAGAGGAGAATACAGAAGGGCTGCCAGTGGATCTGGGCCTTCTTTTTTGGGTGGTGGGAATGTTGTAATTGCCCAGGGGTGCTGGTTGCACAACTCTGTGTACACACTGTTCATTCCAAAAGGTGGAATTGTGTGATACGTGATTATATATCAATTAACTATTCCCCTCCCCGCCCCCCAAATATCAGGTGCCAATGCTCTCATCTGAAGGCTTGGAGGATCTGCTTCCAGAAGGCTCACTCACATGGCTGGGGGCAGGAGGCCTCACCTCTGCAGGCTGCTGAATGTCCTTATGATAAGTCAGTAGTTTCTTTCAGAGTCAGTGATCCCGGAGAGAGAACAGAGAGGAAGGTACCCAGTCTTCGCGGTTCCATTGCTTTCATGGAGAGAATTAAACTTTCCCATGGGAAGGGAGGAGGATCACAGAATGTGCGCATGTCTTTTAAAAAATTATTATTTAACCACTGGCCCCGTTAGATTGGAGCTGCTGGAAGGATGGAGAGAAGGTGGGGTAGAGAGACGGAACCAACTGCAAGAATATACACAGAAGCTCCTATTTGAAGGACGGGCATCAAAGGAGTGGGTTGGGGGAGAGGTCGGGCAGTGTAAGGTACGACAGAGCAATAATAATGTATAAAGCATTAAGGGTTGGTGGGGAGGGGAGAGCAGGGGAAGAGGGGAAGGGATTGAAAAACTGATACCAGGGGCTCAAGGGAAAGACGGATGATTGGAGAATGATAACCGCAGCGGACATGTGAAAGTGCTTGGCACAGTATGTTTATTTATGTATTGTGAAAAATGATGTACGAGCCCACAATAGAATGATTTTTAATAAAAAAAATTTATAAAACTTTCAAAAAAATATTACTTAAAGGAAACCCATTTTTTAGGGGGGAGGTACTTAAAGAATCATTTTATCCTGAAGGCTTCCTTTCCCAATTATCATGGTCCCAATTCTACCTTACAAATCTATCCAGCTAGATTGGAAAAGGTACACTGGTAGGGAGGGGAACTGGAAATACGGGGAACCCAGGACAGATGAAACCTTTGGGGTCAGTGGTAAGAGTAGAGATACCTGATGGGTGGGGGGAAGGTGGGGTAGAGAGAGGGAGCCCATTACAAGGATCTACACATAACCTCCTATCTGGAGGATAGACACCACAGAAGAGGGCGAGGGGAGGTGTCAGGCAATGTAAGCTATGACAGACCAATAATAATTGATAAAGTGTTGTGGGGGAGGGGGAGCAAGGACGGAGGGGAGGGGATGAGAAGTCGACATCAAGGGCTCAAATGGAAAAGCAGATATTTGGAGAATGATGATGGCAGTAGGCATGAGAAGGTATTTGGCCCAATATATGTATTTCCGTATTGTGAAAAGTGATGCACAAGCCTCCAATGAAATGACTTAAAAATCATTTTATTGGGGCCTCTTCCAGCTTTTATCACAATCCATCCATCCATCCATTGTGTCAGGCACACTTGTACATATGTTGCCATCATCATTTTCAAAACATTTTCTTTCTACTTGAGCCTTTGGTATCAGTCCATTTTCCTCCTTCCTCACCCTCCCTCCCTCATGAACCTTTGCTAATTTATCATTTTTTTCATGTCTCATACCGACCGCTGTTTCCTTTCACCTACTTTTCTGTTGTCCATCTCCCCGGGAGGGGATTATATGTAGATCATGGTGATTGGGTTCCCCTTTCTCTCCCCACCTTCCCTTTCCCCTCTTGGTATTGCTACTCTCATTATTGGTCCTGAGGGGTTCATGTGTCCCTGAGTTATAACTTCAGTGTTGCCCTCTGAAGTGCATTCTTCTTGGGGGACAGGAGTGTGTGTGTTGTCTATGTCACTGGGATTGGGGCTGGCCCAGCAGGTCTCTCTCTTGCTTTGCTGTCTCATGCCCGTACGTTGCCTTCACATCTTGGCGCTTGGCACATGGGAGGGTGCTCTCTCTCTCCCTTTCCTGGAGCTATGAAAACAATACCCCCTCCCCTGGGGTGGGTTAGTTGGGTACATCTTTTAAATTTCAGCTCCCACTGTGGCTCCAGAGCTCCGGTGACATCCTGAACTGTTGACCACAAGTCTTGCTAGTGGAAGCCACCAGTTGTCCCATAGGAGGAAGAGGAGGCTATGTGTACCTGTGAAATGTGAGACGTCTTGAAAACCCAAAGGGAAGGTCCTACTCTCTCCTACCTGGTCCCTTGGAGTTGACCTGATGGCAATGGACTTGCTTCAACATCGTTGTTTTGAATGTTGCTCTGTTGGCTAGAATGGCCGTGGGAATCCGATGTCCTCATCTCTCCCTCACTTTTTTTTTTAACCATTCCTAATTTAATACACTGTTGAATGTAAACCAGGGCTTCATATCTAGTGAGACGATTCATTTTTGGTAGACGCAGCTGAGTCTCATTCTTTATTCCCCCAGGCCTGAGATTGGTTTTGGTTTGTGGCAGATGTTACTAAGGGGTGAACGCCTACCTGGGACTCTCATGGGAAAAGTCCTAGACCTACAGATCCCTACTGCTGAGCCCTGGGATGTTCTAGAAGCTTGTCTTCTGGACGTCCTCTCCTTGTGTGCACCGTGGGGGACTTGCAACAGCCCAGGAGAGGAGGTTGCTCTCTTCCTGGAGGCTGAGGACGGGCTTTGCTGTTGGCTTGCAGGCTCTTCTGTGGGCAGTCTGTGCCTTGCGCTCCTTGAGGGCTGGAAGGGACCTTCTCAGTGGGAGACATGGAAGCCTAAGTGGAAGGCTCTTTGTACCCATCCCTCCATCCCTCTCCGTCTCCACCTTCGAAGACATCGGACCTGCATCGGGCCTGTATCGGGGTTGACGTGTGCCCTGAACATTTTGCGTTGTAAATCCTGACCTTTATGTCAGTGGTGGAGCCCGATGGTTACGTACGTGGCTGTTTACCTACCAGCTGCTGCACCAGAGAAAGATGTGGCTGTCTGCTCCAGTAAGGATTTCAGCCCTGGAAGGCCTAGGGGACGGTGCCATAGTTGGTGATGACAAGGCTGCTGTTATTATCCCGTGTGGGAACGAGCAGGCTTTGTCACGTTAAGGAGGCAGGATTCACGTACCCTGTGCTTCACAGCCACTTCTTTTGCGATAGGAGAACGGTTAGACAAAGAAGCAGACATGGGGGAAGAGAGTCACCAAGCCACAGGAAGAGCTCCCAGGAGGAGAAGCTCAGGAGAGATCAAGAGCTTCCTCCGAAAACTCAGAGAGAACAAGCCGCATCTTGAATTGGAAAGACGAGACTTCCAAATAGATGTGTCATTAACGCCAGTCGCTTGGATTTCGGTTACAACGGCACCAGCTCACCCAGACACCTTCTCTGTCCAGTCATGCTCTCTCCCCATTGGCCTTTCACTGACATTTCCTCCCACGACTCCTATGTGCTTCTCACCTTGTGGGGATGGGGACGCTCCCAGCTCCTCAGTCAGCAGGGCAAGCAAGTCCTTGCCGCCTCTTTCGAGCATGCTCGGTCTAGGGCTACCCCCTGTGCCTGGCACAAGTAGACATCCAGCAGCTGGTTGGAGTGAGCCCGGAAAGCTCGGGAGCTGGCACTGCCCTCCCCTTTCTCTCAGCAGTGCTGGGAGCAGCAGAGAACCCTCTGGGCAGGGAGGGAGGGGCCCCAGCCAGGCCTATGGGGAGAAAAGCCCTGAGAATGGGGCGGCTGCAAGGAGTTGAGCACGTGTCTCCCAGACCCTGGGAAAGCTCTTCCCACCCATCAGGTGGCTGTGGTGGGTGAGTGGGGGTGGGGGTAGAGTGTCCAGACAGACCTGGTTCCTCTCCAGCTCCACCCGGGCGCTCCTCTTCTCAGGCCTCACTCATTCATTCATCTTTGCACCAGGGTGAGAGTGCTGTCCGTCAGGCCCAGCCCTGCCCGTCTCTCCAGGGAGGGGCACAGTCATGACATCCCATGAGGTCATGGCTGGGAAAATGTCACACGGAGGATGTCTCTGTGGTTCCCAGAGCAGACCGACTGGAGAGGGAAGGAAAATCACAGAGAGGGGCGGACACACAAACATGTGACACGAAGGAGACGGAGAAGGATACATGACTGGGGAAAGACATGCAGAAAGAGATCAGAGAGACAGAAAGGTAGAAAGAAAGACACCCAGAAGGAAGGAGGGAGAGAGAGAGAGAGAGAGAGTTTGTGATTTTGAGACACAGACAGGGAGGCACAGTGAAAACCCGCCAAGAGAGACAGAAGAAAACGAAGAAGAAAATAAGAGTGGGAGAGGGCGAGTGATCGGGAGGAGAAGGAAGGAAATGATGAGAATCAGAGACAGAGATAGAGAGGCAGAGAGGAGAGATAAGGTCACGAGATGGAGAGAGACAGAGTAGCACCAGACAGCATGGAGGGGGAGAGCACCTTCTCTAAGACCTCTTCTCTCACTCCCCACTGGCCCCCACCATGGACAGGTGGCGGCCCAGAGGAAAGCCCGTGCACCTGTAGGACCTAGCCTGAACCTGCCCTGCCGGTTTGCGCGCTTCCATCCCTGCTCCTCTCAGGGGCACCCCAGTGGGAGGCAGAGCCCCAGAACCTGTCCCAAAGGCTGAGTAAGGTGGCCGCCCGGGTGGAGTCTGAGCGGAAAACCCAGTGACATCCTCCTGGGCAGGCCCTGGCCTGTCTCCCTCGGGGCTCAGACCTCTTGGAGAAGACCTCAGAGGTCAACCCCAAGCTCCTCGCTCGCTGCACAGTGTGGGAAACCCAAGCCAAGAAAGAGGGTCCAACTCCAAATGACCCAGCCAGGCCGGGTCCTGGCCAGGGCTGGGCGTGGATGCTGAGGTGGGAACCGCTGGGGTTGACCTGCCCTGGGCAATCGCTCCTCTCCTGCGGGTGCTCCAAGGCTTCAGGGACAGGGCTGTGTTTGCCCGGCTCCTGGTCCAGTCTCACCCGACCCTCCTGGAAGAGGCTACGACGTCCACTGTGCCCACTGGAGGGATGAGAAGATGAAGGCTCAGAGAAGTAAAGATGTGTCTGCGCCCCGGATCAGAAACTGCCCTATCTGACTCAGAAGGCTGTTTCTGCTTTGGTTGACTCCCAGCCTCTCCTGCTGTCAGGCAGGGATGGGCTGGATTTGGGGAAATGGGGTCAAGAGTCGGGCTGCCGTGTCTATGGCTGGGGAAAGCTCCCAGATGTGGTTTTCAAAGGTTAGAATCTTTCCCCGAGGAAGCACCTTCGTTCAGTCCTACCCCTGTCTTTTTTGGGGGGGGGGGGCGGGGGTGGAGTCTGGGTTTCCCACCACCTCTGTCACCGCGGGTCCTAGGGCCATGAGATAAGCCTGGCCCCCTTGAGACCTGCGTGCACAGCAAACAGCCCCAATTCTGCCCACTCCCGGCACTGAGGTGGCACCTTGGGAACCCAATGAAGCTTCAGGGCCATCGGGAGCAGGTCCCCCAAGAGCTCACACCCGGGCTCTAGCCTCTCGCCAGCTGGGCCTGTGACCTGTATGCAGTCTTCTCCCCCTCACTGAGCTTGCCATGGGGGTTGGTGGTTAGATGATACATTGGTTTGGGGGACAGGACCGACGCAGCCCGGCTCTGATGGAAGAACCCCACCCTGCTACAAGGTATGGATGATGTCTACCTATCCCCAGGTGCTGCAGCCCCAGCCTCTGGTCACCCTCTGCTCCCTGTGGGCCACAATCCTGTCAAGGGAGAAATGCCAGCCCTACCCATGTTGCCCTCCAGCCCTGGTCCCACTCTCTTCACCATTAGCCCATGAACACAGTTCTGGGGCCAGACTGGGTTCTCACGGGTTCTCTCTGGGTTTTCTCCCAAGAAGCAGAGCGCCCTGGGGCGCTGTTCCTGGATCTAGTAAGAGCCCTTCTAAGAACCAGAAGTGGAGAAAGCACCCTATGTGGTTAGGAGATGGGCGCTCTGTTTCCCAGAATCCCTTGAGCCCTGCCCTCACCTTTTTTCATCCAGTCCTGGCAGCCAGCCCGGCCCTCTGCCTGCCTAATGGAGATGGCTGTGGCAGATTCCACTGGGTCAGGGGACATGAAGGGGCTCTGTGGGTCTCCTAGAGCCCTGGAACTCCCTCCCCAGAGAGATAGGGACACCGTGGACCCTCCCTCCCCCCTCCTCCCGCAGGGTCCTGGGCATTGCTGTCCACAGTTCCCATCGTTCCCATCGGGCGGGAGCTAGAAACAGGTGACTGCAGAGTGCCGAGAAGGGCAGGGTGAGTGGGGCGTCGGCCCAGCCAAGTGCGCTTCTTGGCCAATCAGCAGCCTGCCCAGCCGGTGGATTCAGTTACAAGGCTGAGATCACCCCATACTCCAGCCCTCTCCTCCTCCTCCTCCTCCTCCAGCTCCATTCACAGGAGCCGGCTGCACCCGCTTCCACTCAGCAGTGGTGGCCCTGCACCCAGGCAGGCTGGCCGCCAAGGCAGGCATCCGGAGGCTTTGTCTGCCTGTCAGGACCTGGGCCAGGACGAGATGAGGGTTCTGAGGGTCCTCCTGGAAGTGCTGAGCCTTTTAGGTCTGGCTCTGGGGAAGTCTCCTGTTCCCCGCTGGGACCGCACTTCCTGTCACTTGGCTGGACCCTCGCCTGGCGGTCCTCTGGTGGTCCTGAGCTTCCTGGGCAAGGATGCCGGGGGACCGGCCTTGTTCCACACCCGCTGGGACGGGCACGGGGGGCTGCAGGCCTGTAGCCGGCAGACCTCCCCCAAGCTCATCGCAGCCTTCCGCACCCTCTGCACTCATGAAACCACCAGAGCCGCCTTCACCTCCACTCCAGGACCTGAGCTGCAGACAGCCCTCAACACCCTTCGGAGTCAGTGGGAGGCCTGCCAACTGCCGGAGCAGCCGCCCGCCGCCGCAGGTGCCAGGAAGGCGTGGACGAGCCAGCAGAGTGGAGCGTCTGGTGGGGGGCACCGCCGGGCCAAGAGGGGCTTGACCTTGCCTGGCACACTGTGGTGTGGCATTGGGGACTCTGCCAGCAACTCCTCTGAGCTAGGTGAGCGGCCCAGGTT
>PVJH01044637.1:0-12905 GCA_004026705.1 Nesogale talazaci | reverse complement strand
GGGGCGGGGCGGGGCGGGACTCACGTTCCACTGCACCACGGAGTGGGGGAGCAGCGCGCAGGGGCCGTGCACGCGGTTGCCGTTAACGGTGAAGCCGCGGCTGCTGTAGCTGTCCACGTACATGACGCTCGGGGCCTCGCGCTGCAGCAGGGTGATGCGCGTCCGCTGATAGAGCTCGTCGTCGGCGGGCGTGAGCCGATGCCCGCGCCGCGGGGGCCTGGGGGCGGGCAGAGGCGGGGGCTCACGGGCCGGCTCTCCCCCGAGGGAGGGTCGGGGCGTCGGGCCGAGGGTCGCGCGCCCGCGGGGAGGGTGGGGGCCGCGCTCACCGTGGAGGCTCCGCGAGGGGACGGCACAGCGCGGGTCGCGCCCGGTACAGGCTGCGGAGCGCCCAGGCGGCGGCCATGACGAAGCGGCACGGGGCGCGCGACGCGGGGTCGGCGAGGTCAGGACGCCGGCCGGCGCGGACACAGCGCCCCCTGCGGCCCGGCAGGCCCAGCGCCGCGCGGCCGGCGCGGACACAGCGCCCCCTGCGGCCCGGCAGGCCCAGCGCCGCGCGGCCGGCGCCCAGGGAAGCGGGAGCGGGTCGCTGCCATCTGTCTCCCGAGCGCGGGTCTCTCCGCGCAGCTCCGGTGTCCGCGCCCACGGCCCGCCCCGCCGCAGGCCCCCGCCTGCAGTCCCAGGGGAGCGGGGCACCTGGCGCTGGGGCCGGCCTCTGGGCACCGACTGGGCCCCAGACGCGGCCTCCCGCCCCGGTTCCCAGCCATTACGCAGCACTCCGGGGGCCCAGGGCGGGTCGGCCGCGCACCTGGCCGTGGCCCGCGCACCTGGCCGGGGCGGGGTGCCAGCCTTCCACCCCTTAATCCCAAGCTTTGGGGTGTCAGGTTCCAGGGGCGAGGCCGGCGACTCGGGTTTCCCCGCCGCGCCCCCGAATCCCGCCCCTTCCCAACCGTCACTCGCGCGACCGTTGACGGCGCCGCCGCGCGCCGCCGGGGGCGTGGCCGCGCGTGGATTGGCTTCGCGGGAGCGCGAGGGGGCGTGGCTGGCGGCTTCACCTTAAAATGGCTCTAAGTCGGCGTCCAGAGCAAGCGGAAGGGGACGCGGCGGAAAGGTGGCTGACTCCTCTCGCTTGGGAGCTCCGAGCCGGACCGGACCCGAAGTGGACCTAGACGGCCGCCGGAGCGTCGTCCCGGCCCCGCTCGCCCTGCAGGCGGCCCGGGAGTTGCCGCCCCCATCTTGAGCCGAGTCAGAGGGCCTGCTGGCGCGAGAGGCGCGAGCGGACGCGCGGGGTGTGGGCACTCCGCACGGCCGCCTGGGGGAACGTGGCCGCGTCTTCTACCTGCGTGCCTGGGAGGGCGGGCGGCGGGCGGGCATAACGGGGCCAGAGCCGGACCACAATGGGTTCCTAGAGGTCCTGTCGCCGCCATGCGGACTCCTTGGGCCCCTGGCGTTCCGGGCGCTGGCAGCGTCACGGGACAAAGGCCCCGGGCGTGGGGGTGCCCCCGAAGCGGGCACGCGGGCTTACTTCCTCCCCGGCCCCGTGGGCGCTGACCTCCTAGCCCATCCCCAGGCCTGCCCACCACTGCCGCCCCCGGGCTCCGGCTGCGTGGGACCCACCGGATTAATCCTGTCGGACGGATCTAATCCGGATCAGGAACCGGTCCCGGGGGGCGGCCCCCACTCTCCCCCCCGCCCCCTCCCATTGTTCCGGGGCCCAGGTGAGCGCCCCGTGCCCACTGGACTCTCTTCCTGCTCCTGGCAGGTCCGCCCCCGGGGGTGGGGAATCGGAGCTTCTGGACCGGCAGGAGGGAGAGACACCTGGGGGCAGGAGCCCCCTCCCTCCCGCGGCGGGAGAGCGGGCAACGGAATCCCAAAAGCAGCTGTTGTCTCCAGAGCATTCCAGCTGCACTTGGATTTCGTTCCCTGCTCTCCTGCCTGAGCAGCGCCCTGGCCCAGACGGGGGTGGACTAGCGGCCACCTACAGACGTGCTTAGCGGGGCCGCCCGGGCCTCCTCGCGCGCGCCCTCGGGCTGAAGACGGTGGGATCCTGGCGGGCCAGCGCGGGGGCGAGCGGTCGTCTCGGGGTACCCCGGAGCGCGCTGACCGACCGACCGACCGACTGACGGAGGGCTGGGCCAGGGCCTCCGCGCGGGCAGCGCTGCAGGGGCCGAGTCCCCAGGGCCAGCCCAGCCCACAGCTTGCTAAAGATAGCGCCTCACTTCCTGGGGCAAAAACCAACACCCGTAACCGTTTTCATGGGCGGAGAGGCGGGAGGCCCCAACTCAGCCTCTGGCCTAGAACCCTCCCCAGCGCCGCCCCAGGTCGGGAGTCCGCGGCTCGGAAAGCGCTTTGGAATGACACGATCACTCCCGTTGAGTGGGCACCCAAGAAGCCATCGGGAATGTCGTGTCCGCCCAGTGCTCTTTTGGCTCCTCGCAGCAGGGCGCCCAGGCCCTCCAGGGCGGGGGTCGGGGGTCTCCCAGCGCTCCGCGGGGCGCCATCCGCGCAGAAAGAGGAGTCAAACCGGAAGGATTAAGTGACTCGAAATGAAAGTGTAGACGTGGTGGGGAGAGAGAGACTCCCGCTGAGGGCTGTCTGTAGTGGGTCGTCTTCAGTCATAATGGCGCCGGGCCTAAAAGCAGGAAGTGGACTACTATTAAAGTACACGAGTTTTGAGAAGCGATAAAAGCTGGTCATTCTAGAAGCGTCCATCGTGACGTCCAAGCTGCCTACATTTCCGTGGAAAGTCTGCACTTAGCGGTAATAAAGATGATTCAGCTCAAGGAAATGCTGACAATTCGCTCCTAGCCACACACGTTTTTAAGTGACTCTAAGTGGGCCTGGCTCTCAGGTGAAGCGTCCCCTCAACCAAAAGCTTGGCCGCTTGCAACCCCCCAGCCCTTCCGTGAGGCTCCCAGCCCGGGAAAGCCCGGGGAGGCGTGGGCTGGGGTGCACTGCGGGCGGCGTGTTCCTTTTTTGGTGAAAAGCGCTGTTGACTTAAGTGTCCTCGTAACAAGAAGTCTCATGTGGAACCTCAGCCGGGTTCCGAGGGAAACGAAACACACGCCAGGATGTGAGACTAGGGGCGGTTCAGGCCGGGCCCCCGCGGAGCCCACCTCCGCCGTCTCGAGGATCCGACGTCGGTGACGGCCACGACGCGACAGGGAGAGACGCCGGGGGGCGGGGGGGGGCAGGGAGGGGAGGTGGCCGCGCACGCGGAGCCCTAGGGGAGAGGGGGCAGACGCGGCCCGCTTCTCCCTTTCCGACGCACCTGTCCCTTCTGGGACTGCGCCAGGCCAATCCCATCGCCTTTCCCGGAAGTTCCGCCTCCAGAGGGCGAGCTTCCGGTTCCTGCTGCTCCTTTTCCGGTCGCCATGGCGACAGGGCGCCTTGGGGTCGAGGAAACGTTGGGGGCCCTTAATGCTGCCCTGGGACTCGAGGGCCCCTTGTGGTTCAAGGAAACGCGCGCCCGCCACCTGCGCGCCCGAGACTTCCTGGCGCCACGGGCCGCGCTGGAGGCGCGCTTCGGAGCCGAGCAGGTGAGCGCGTCGGGCGGGGACGCGGCCACCACGGCGCTGGGACGCGGGCCCGCTCACAGCCCCCGTCCACCCGCAGGTCCCCGAGCCCCTGGTCAGTGCTGTGGCCGGCCTGCAGGGCCCCGGCGTCGCCCCGGTGCAGCGCTGTGCGCCCACCCCCGCCGGCCTGGCGCTCCAGCTGCAGCGGCCCGCGGTCTTCGAGCGCGTCCTCGGCTCCGCGGCCGCCTACGCGGTGCCCGCCGCGCCCGCCTCCCCGGGCCCGCGCGTCCTCCTGCACTGCCCGGCTCTGCGCTGCGCCCCCGGCGCCCTCCGCCTGAGCCAGCTGCGGGCCGTCCTCGTGGCCGACCACCTGGCGCGAGTCCTGCGCGCTCACGGGTGAGGGGGCCCTGCGGGCCGGGAGGTGCTGCCTCGGGGCTGCGAGCGAGGCCCGGGTGCAGACTGAGGCGGCCGCCCTCCGTTCGCAGGGTGAGCGTGCGCCAGGCCCCCGCCACCTGGGACCCGCACCTGCAGACCTTCCTGCGGCAGCTGCGAGTGGAGTGGCCCGCTGCCCCCGAGAGAAGCGCGACGACGGCGTCCCTACGGAGCCGCGTGCTCGCAGAGTCCACCTCGTCCCGCCGTGGGGAGCCGCTGCCGCCCCACGTCCTGGCCAGGGTGTGCCTGAAAGAGCTGGTGGCCGAGCACGGCCCCGCGGCTGGCTATGACCCCAACCTAGCCCACTGTTTGGGTATGGCCTGGTGCCTGCTGGGGCCAGAAGCATGGCGGGGGTCCTGTGCACAGCGCCGGCCTCCATAGCTGCCTCCCCTCTGTGCAGTGACCGAGGACCACCTCCGCTGGCTGGCTGAGCTGCAGGAAGCCGTGCACAGCTGCCGTGAGCACAGCTCCCCTGGCCTGGTTAGTGGCCCGTCTGCCCAGTCTGGCCCCGGTAAAGCCAAGTGTTCTGTGACCCCCAAAGGGACTACCCTCCTCCCTAGGCGGGGTCCCCAGATTCCGGTGCAGACAGTTGCGTTGTCGTACACGTGGTGAGCTGCGAAGATGATTTCCAGCAACAAAAGGTCGACCTGCTCTGGCGGAAATTGGATGAGCAGGCCCCTCGCACACAGGTGGGTCAGCCCCAGTGGCTTCCAAGGCTTGACCCTGAGGGAAGACTGGGTGTGGTCAAGGGACACGTGCACCAGGTCCAGAGGCTCCGGAGGAGGGCCAGGCCAGAGAACCTTGAAGAACAAGTTGCTGGCACTTGGAGTGTGTTCCAAGTTCTCAGCCACTACCTCTAAGGTTGGCGGTTTGAATCCACCTGCTTCTCTGAGGGAGAAAGAGGAGACTGTCTGCTTCCCTAGCCTTGTGGAGATGGAACCCTTCGCTCTGTCACTGGGTCACTGAGTCCAGTACCTCAATGGTATGGGGTGGGAGAGGGAGGGGTTTGAGAGACTGCTGGAGGGTAGCGGGCCCTCTGGCCTGAATCCCGGCCTTCTTTCCCACAGAAGCACCTGGTTTGTGGCCCGGTGAGAGTAGCCGGCGGCACTGGGACACTGACTGCTCCCGAGTATTGCCAGTGAGTGAAGCTGGCAGGCCAGCCGCCGGAGCTGGGGGTGTTGAGAAGGGACCAGGTGGGGGCATGTCTCCCTTGGTCCCATGCCCACTGACACCCCCCCCCCCCTTTTCAAAACGTAGGCTCCGGCTTGCGCAGGCGTGCAAGGCCTCCACGCTGAAGCACGGTGGGGATCTGACACAAGGTGCTCCTGGAAAGACTGACTAGGGGTGGGGACAAGTCACTGGGACCCTGGCCCTTGACACGGGCCATCTGACCGGGCTCTGCTCCCTCAGACCCAGCCTGGGCGGAGATCATCCAGAGCCTCTCTGCAGCCACCGTCAAATTCGAGATGCTCAGCACAGCCCCCCAGACTCAGGTGAGCTGGGTGCCACGCAGGGCCAGGACTGGGAGCGCCGGGTGGCAGCCGCCCTTTCTCTACAGCTGTGCCTCTGGCCCCCCAGCTCCTCCTGACGCTGGCTGACAGCGTTTGCACCAAGGGCACCAAGAGCGGCACTTTTGTCCTGTACAACTGTGCCCGTCTCGCCACGCTCTTTGAGAGTTACAAGCACAGCGTGGAGCGAGGCGTGTACCCCGCCTTCCCGCCCGCCAGCAGCCTGGACTTCTCCCTGCTCCGTGACGAGGTGAGTGCCCCCCTGGGAGTGGGCGCGGCCCAGGTCTTGGCCTCTCCCACGCAGCACCCTCCTCCTCTCCCTGGACAGGGCGAATGGCTCCTGCTCTTCAACAGTGTGCTGCCCTTCCCCGACCTGCTGAGCCAGACCGCAGCCCTGGACCACGCAGCGCCGGGGCTGCACATCACGGCGCGCACGGAGACGGTGAGGCGGGACCAGGCAGACGGGACACTGTTCTTTACTCTGGGCTGGGGCACGCCACCACTCAGGAACAGGCCAGTGACCTGCTTGCTCTGTCTGCAGATATGCAAGTTCCTGGTGCAGCTCAGTGTGGACTTCAGCTCCTACTACAGCCGGGTGCACATCCTGGGGGTGAGCACAGGACAGACAAGGGGCCCGGGGATCAGACGGGGTGCAAGGGGAGCAGAGGCTAAGAGCGGTGGCGGGCCCCTTCCTCCTCCAGGAGCCCCGGCCACACCTCTTTGGTCAGATGTTTGCTCGCCTGCAGCTTCTGCGGGCCGTGCGTGGAGTGCTGCACACAGGCCTGGCCCTGCTGGGCCTCCCGCCGCTGAACCACATCTGAAGCAACAAGGTCCTGTGGTCCAAGACGCTCATACAATCGACTGGGGAGAAGTGGGGGACGGGAGAAGCCTCACAGATTTTGCTCGTGGCCTTGAGCCAAAATAAACTTCTTTGTCACAAAGCTGCGTCCTGCTGTGGGGTGGGGGCCACATTCTTGCCGTGCCCGGGCGGTGCTCCCCTCCCCGCCAGCTCTGGCTGGGAGATCAGGACCTCCAGCACGGGCAGCCACTCGCCCTTGTGCCCAGCACACCAACTGCCACAGGGCCCCTCAGTCATACCAGTTGTAAACTTCAAGCCCCTGACCCCCAAGAGCACAGCGGTGACCAAACTCGGGGCTCACAGGCCAGCAGTCCATGTCGGCCATGTCGGCCACGTGGTACACGGCACTGTTCAGGAAGGTGGGCTCCCCGTGCCCCAGGCGCCAGAAGGTCAGCCGCTGGTCGATGGAGGCCGACACCATGAGGTTGGGGCTGAGGATCCGGAGGCCGGTCACGTGCGCCGCGTGTGCACAGGGCACGGTGTGCTCCTCCAGCAGGCGCAGCCGGGGCTCCTGCTCCACCTCCCCTGCAGCCTCCTCCAGCTCGGGCAGCTCCACAGCGAGCTCGAACACATGCAGCGAGCCGTCCTCGCTGCCGCTGGCCACCAGGTAGTGGCCCTCTCCTATCGGCCAGGTGTGCAGGCTGTTGATTCCGCACTTGTGGGCCTGCACGGTGAGGCACGGGGTCCCCAGCTCTGGGGGAAGAGGATGCTCCTCAGGACTCCCCCTGCCACCAGCAGGGGAGTGGGGCGGGCAGGGGACTGGGGTACGCGAGGTACTCACGGTGGGGAAGCCCCGGTGCTGCTGGTGGCTGCAGGGCTGTGGTGCCATGGTCCAGCACGGCCGTCAGGTCCCAGAAGGCCAGGCTGCCATCTGTGGCTGCACTACTGAGCAGCAGCCTCCTGGGGGGCAGGAAAAGGCAGCCAGGTCAGCGGGAGGAGCACGGGGCGATAGGCACTCGGGCCCAGCCCCACGGCACCCTCCCAGCCCCGCTCACCGGCGCCCGGGGCGCTCGTGTGTGAAGGCGTGAACCTTCAGCACACACCGCTTGTGGTGGAAGGTCTCTGCGAGGAGCTGCAGCCGCCGCCCTGAGTCCTGTAAGACAAAGAGCCTGGGGGTGCGGGGGGGAGGGTGCTCAGGGTGCACTCGGACCACTGCGCAGCCTTTGCCCCGGAGCACCCTGGGCCTCAGTCTCTCACCTCACTGCCCCGTCACTGCAGGCTGCAGCCACGAGGGGGTCGAGGCCAGGCCGCTCAGGTTCACACACCGCCAGGGACATGTACCTGCAACAACAGCAACACAGCCGTCACACGGGGCCTGCAGACCGGGGGTGGGGAGGGGGCGCCCGGCCTGACCCCCGCACGCCACCTGGTCTCTGGGTCCCCCTTGACCATGTGGTGCCGGTTGCGCCGCTGGTCCCAGGCCTCGTCCAGCCGATGGGATGAGAGGTGCATGATATGGCAGGCCAGCTGGCTTGGGGTGTCAAGGTCCGGTGTGACCACGAGGCTGAAGCAGTGCATCTCGGCCCGGCCCCCCGCAGACACCACGTGAGCAGTCAGGGTGCGCCGCGGGCCCTGTGGGCCGCCAGGAGCGCTGACGCCCCACACGGCCACCGTGCGCACGGAGGAGCTGTGGTTGCCGACGGCCGTGAGCGCGTGGGCGGCACCAGTGGCCGTGGGCAGTGCCAGGACACAGACGGTGGTGTCCTCGCTGCCCGTGATGACAATGTCTATCAGGCCCGGCCCCTTGCTGTCAGGCTCCAGGGGGTCTGGCGGCACCGGGCTGGCCATCTCAAACTCAGGGCCCAGGGTGATGGTGCCCACCCGCTTGATGCAGGTGACCTCCCGGCCATGCAGACCCTCGCGGAGAATCACGTGGGGCCGGGTGCAGCCCCCCAGGGCCCGGTACAGCATGACGTCGCCGTCCTTGAGGTAGGCGAAGGCCACCGCGGCCTCCGTGTCGGAGAAGGCCCAGGAGCGGTGCCCGCCACCGCAGTGGACCACGTGCAGCTTCTCGTGCGACCGCGGGCTCCAAACCACGAACTCGTTGGCGTGGAACCCCAGGATGACCATGCTCCCGTCGGCCACCATGCGGAGCCCAGCCAGCCAGCTCATGCCCCGGCAGGACTTCTGCCGGAGCACGGGCTGCAGCTGCCCGCTTTGCACCCGGAGCTGGTAGTAGGCGCCGTCACGCCCAGTGGTGTACACGTAGCCGCCGTGGCAGGTGACCGAGGTCACGCCCTGCTTCCCGTGCAGCGCTGGGAGGGTGGACACGGGCCCCCACTCGGTGGGGGTGCTCCCATCCCCCATGCCCCCGCCCACGCTGAGGACTGCAGCCACGGCCGCCGCCACGGCCCGGCCTCCCACCTGGAGCCCGACCCCGATCCCCACGCCGTGGGTGGGGTAGAGTTCCGGGCGGGTGGGGAAGAGCAGCACGGAGCCCCGGCGGTCCCCGCACACCAGGTACTCGCCGAGGGGCATGAAGGCGCTGCAGGTGTGCCACCTCTGCTTGCTGGGGGGCAGCAGGTAGCGGCAGCGCTCTTTGACAAATATGGCCTTGCCCGTGGGTGCGGCGGAGACCTCCAGACAGGCCAGCACCCCGGCAGGGCCTGAGGCCAGCAGGAGAAGCTCCTCGTAGCCGCGAAGGGCCCAGCTCAGGCTGTGCACCTTGCCCTGGAACGGGGTCAGGTCCACGGCGGCGGCAGGCGTGTTGATGGGCACCACCTTGACCAGGCCCTCCCCGTTGGCCATGGCGCACAGCCCAAAGCCCTCGGGGCCCGGGGCGGCCTCCAGCAGGCAGTAGGATCGGAAGCGCTTGTCCTCCAGCAGATGCTCCCAGCACTTGACCTCGAGGTCATAGAGGTACAGGGCCCCGGTGTTAGTCACGGCCAACACTCGCCACGAGCCGGCCAGCGTCACGGCCTTGAGGGTGCCGGCCCTGTTCTGGGACTTGAAACAGAGGGCGGAGACGCCCGCGCCCGGGTACCCCAGTCCCGCCAGGTGCCACAGCCGGATGCCCGAGTCGTCGCCCCCCGTGATAACCCAGGCCTGCTGCTCGTTGGCAGCAACCACGCGGATCCCCCGGCCCTGGTGGCCCCGGAAGGCCTGGAGGATCTCGCCCTCGTGGCTCCACACCAGGCACACGCAGTCCTCGCCAGCGCTGATCAGGTAATTCTCCAGCAGCTTGACCTGCCACACTCGGGCGTTGTGCCCAAAACAGTGGCAGACAGTCCGCACCCTCCCTCCTGGCACCCGCAGGTCGCCCGCCTCCCAGAGGCGGACACTGCGGTCCTCGGAGGCCGTGGCCAGCAGGCCCTTGCTTTCCAGGTACGACATGCTGAAGATGACGCCCATGTGCCCGCTGACCCGCCGGTCGGGTGCCACGGGCTCCGTGTCGGCAGTGGAGGCTGGGTACCAGACCTGGAGCTCATTGGAAATGGCCCCCGCCACCACCGTCAGCTCCTTCCAGGTGTTTCCAATCAGGCAGGCCGAGGAGAGGGTGCACCTGTCGGTGCAGTGCACCTCCTGCAGGGGGCGGCCTAGCATGGGGTCGTAGAGCACCACGGAGTTGTGGCCCAGAGCCACGGCCACCTTCTCCTCCAGCCAGCGGACGTCCCAGATCCAGTCGGACATGTTCCACAGGTCCGAGCGCCAGACCTCCCGGCAGCGGCCCTGGCCCCAGCTGACGTTCACAACTCGGAGGCCCTTGCTTCCAAACACGGCCACCATAGCCTGAGAGTCCACGTCCCCCCCGGCGGGCTCCGCTCGCACCCGGAACCCGTGGATAAGGTAGTAACCAAGCAGGTTCTGCAGTCGCTTCATCATCTGCAGGTGGCCACTGAGGTCCAAGCTGTACACCAGGGCATCCGGCCCCTCACCTAGACAGAGGCAAAGTGCCAGGTCAGGACCTCCGGCCTCTGCGTGCCCATGGCCTTGCTGCCCGGCGCCCGTCCTCCCGTTAGGTCACATGACCCCGCAAGTGGGCGTCTCCAGACACTCTGGGCCCCTGTTCCAACAGGGTTTTCAGTGCAGGCTTCCTCTCCACCGCCAATTCCATACACCCAGCCTCCTCTTTAAGCGCACCTCACTCCCAAGCTTCAGACCGGATCCCCCTGGCCTCACTCACCAGCTCTCCACGAACCTCCATCTCCCCCTCCGCTAAAGCAGCTGCAGCCCCACAGCCCTGCCCCTAAACCTCTATGGTTTGGGGGAATCACAGGAAAGGACCCTCTAAGTTGCCGTAAAATGGGCGGGGACCCTGTCCTTCAAGAGCTGCCATATTGGGATGAGCTCCAGTGGCGTAAGTGGTTGAGTGCGGGACTGTGGCCCCGCGGGCTTGGCGGTTCAAATCTAGCAGCGGCTTTTAGGAGCAGCGCTGGGCAGCTCCCACCACCACCAGAGGGCAGTGATACCCCCCCCCCAAAAAAAAGCTACCATATTTGTCGGACCATAAGATGCAGTTTTACCCCCCAAAAGTGGTCCAAAGGTGTGCTACCCAGAACATCTGTTTATGGTCCCCAGCGCCTGCTTACTGTCTGCTGTGTTCGCAGGCTGTGGCTTGCCGTGTGTTCAAGGGAAGCCCCGCCTCCTGGAGTCCCCATGTCAGCCAGGTCACATGATCTGATTGGCACAGCACACGTCTCCCCTCATTTGTTAATGAAAGTCATGATGGTTCTTTTCTTTTCTTGGGGGTAGGGGGAATCACTGCCTCCGGTGGTCGTGGGCGCTACCCAGTGCCACTCCTGAGAGCCACCGCTGGATTTGAACCACGAAGCCCGCGGGCCGCAGTGATGACGGTTCTTAACATCACGGTTGCGTGTATGCTGTTAAAGCGTATTTTTGCTTTATGTTAATAACTATTTTAGTATACTGGTACAATTTGGTTAAATTTTTTTTTCCTTGTTTTCCCTGCTCTAAAAACTAGGTGCAAAAAATTCGGCAGATGACAATGGGGCAGCTGAAGTCCCCTTAGCTCAGGTGTGTGTGTGGGAGGGGAGGGGGATCGAGGTAGTGCTGGAGACGCTGCTGGCAGCTACTGGGAGAGACCAGGGCCAGGCCAGCTCCTCTCAGAGCTTTTCAGCTCCAGGGGGAGAGAGCAGCCTTGGTCTGACTAACCCACCTGGCCGAGGGCCTATTTCAGCGTCTCAGGTGACAACAGGGCTACCTCCTGGGATTACAGGGGCAGGTGCAGGCGGATGAATTAAAAACTGTAACTCTGAAGGGAGAACCAACCTCAGGGATCTGCACGTAGCCTCCTCTCTGGGACACGGACAACAGGGAAGCGAGTGTTGGGACACATTGCACAGCGTACAGTATGAAGAAAATAACAATTTGTAAATTACTAAGGGTTCAAGGGGAAGGGGGGAGGAAGGGTAATATAGGGAGCTGATATGGGGGCCTGGAGGAAGGGAGGATGTTTTGAGAGTGATGATGGCAATGGGTGTGTAAATGTGCCTGCATACAATTGATGTTGGTATGGATTGTGATGGGAGTTGTATGGGCCCCCAATAAAGTGATTCATTAGGCTGGGCCCCGGTGGCGTAGTGGTTGTGCGCGGGACTGCGGCCCACTGGGACGGAGGTTCAATTCCAGCAGTGGGGCTGGGCCTCCTACTCCCCCCACCGGAGAACAGTGATGCCAAAAAAATAAATAAATAAATAAATAAAATAAAATGATTCATTAAAAAAAAGGGGAGGCAGGGGAAAGGGGAGCTTTTCTTTTTTTTAAGAGGAGCTTGTACCAAGGGCTCAAGGGGAAAATGTTTGGAAATGTATGTGGCAGCATACATGTGTGCAAATGTGCTTGATACAAATGATGTACTGAATGTTGTAGTAGCTGTAAGAGCTCCCAATAAATTAAAAACAAAAACAAAAAAACTGTAACTCTGGGCTGAGCCCCAGTGGTGTCGTGGTTGTGCGCGGGACTGCGGCCCACTGGGATGAAGGTTCAATTCCAGCAGCGGCTCCACAGGAGCAAAGGCTGGGCCTCCTACTCCCACCACCAGAAGGCAGTGATGCCCCCCCACCAAGAAAATATATATTAAAAAAAACCCACAAAACTGTGACTCTACGGATGTCACCTTGGAAAGCACGGGAACCGGGTGAATCCCACCACGTCATCCCCTGACTTGAAACTAGTCATCCTCTCCCTGCCCAAAGCCTGAGGACCAAAGACTAATCCACTCTGCTCATCTCTCCAGCCTCCTCTGGCTCCAGACTCACAGGAATTCCCTCCATCCTTAAAAAAAAAAAAAAAAAGGCAGTTCTCCCAGCCTTCCCACCCTTTGCCTGGCTTGACCTCTGCCCGAAACTCACCACCAGCACCCCTTCTCCCAGTCTACCTTCACTCTGGGGTGGGATCTACTAAGCGGTTCTCAACTGCTGGAGCTCTGCAAGTTTGACTCCTGATAGGCTCCCAGAGTCCCCAATCAAGATAAGAACTGGGCAGCCCCCCCTTGTCGCCTCCACGTGGACCCACCAAGTCTGGTAGCAGTTCACTCAAGACCCTCTCACCACGGCCGCGCCTCCTTCCCAGTCAGCCCCGCCCCCTAGGCCTAAGCCGCCTAACTTCCACTCTTTCGTTGCCAGAGACTGGTGG
>PVJH01044636.1:0-12877 GCA_004026705.1 Nesogale talazaci | reverse complement strand
AGTCCACATGAGATAAAATTCTACCTTGATTTTATCCCACCTGAATTTTCAAAACATCTCAGGAACATACCACCTGTGTGGAATACTAATGACAGAAAACTGGATGAGCTGTGGGAGGACATCAAGACCATCATTCATGAAGAAGGAAAAAGGTCATTAAAAACACAGGGAAGAAAGAAAAGGTCTAAGTGGCTGCCAGGAACTTACTCTTAAGCATAGTATAACAGTTACATAACCTCCTGTCAGTTAGTCTGCCAGTGATGTTGCAGCATAATGACCTTATTTGGAGGTTCAATGGAGATAAATAGCTGACTGGAGGCCAGCTACACACAAATACTCGGAGGGTCTTCCTGCTGACAAGCCACACGGAGACCCCTGATGGAACCCGAGCCCTGCAGCTGGAGAAGTCACATGGAGACACATATCAGCCCTGAGATGTTTTCACTGCCATTGGAGCCATAAGACTGTCCACCCACTGGCTCGAGCTCTTCCTGCATTTGGCATCATTGCTTGTGTTGTGTGAGTCTGAAGGGGAAATTATAGACTGGCATCAGGGTATCAGATATATGTGACTATATGAGCTTGATGTAGAATGGACTGGGATATTTTCTTTGATACAAAGTTTTTTTCTGGATTTGTTTCTCTAGTCAACACAAGGAGCGAGTGCAAATGGAAGAAATGATGAAGTCAAAGGGCTCAATCCAAAATTCTGTAGGGAAGCGCAATAAAAAGTAAAATATTATAGTGAAATGTGCAAAGACCTCGAGTTAGAAAAAAGAGAGTATGCTCAACATATTTTAATTGAAAGAACCCAAGAAAAAAATCCATGCCGCCATAGAATCTTGAGAGAATATTTTTTGTTGTTTTTGTTTTGGGGCATCACTGCCTCTGGTGGTCGTGGGTGCTACCCAGTGCTGCTCCTGAGAGCCGCCGCTGGATTGGAACCACCAAGTCCGCGGGCCGCAGTCCTGCACTCAACCACTTACACCACCGGGGCTCAGCCAGAGAGAATCTTGAAATATTGAATGATGCAGGAAGCATCACTAGAAAATGGAAAGACATACACAATTACTTTATTTCAAAAGAACTAGTTTAAATTCCAACATCTCAGGAGAGAGTATATGAACAAGAACCAATGGTACTGAAGGAAGAAATTCAAACCGCATTAAAATAATCAGCCCCACACAAGAGTCCAGGAATTAATGGAATGCCAATACAAATGTTTCAACAAGCTGTTGAAGCACTGAAAGTACGCACTGCTCACGTCAAAAGATTTGGAAGAACATTTCTTGTCCAATTTACTGGAAGCGATCCATATTTCTAATCATTCCAAAGAAAGGGAATGCAACGGCATGCTCAAATTTGGGAAGACTATTATTGACATTACATGCAAGTAACATTTTGCTGCTGATCATCCAACAATGATTGCAGAAGTGTATTGAAAGGGAGCAACTGGAGATTCAGACAAGCTTCAAAGGAGGACTTGGAACAATAAATGCTGATGTCAGATGGATCTTGGCTGAAAACAGGGAATAACAGAAAGATGTTTACTGTGCTTTATTGACAACGCCAAGGCATTCAACCGTGTAGATCATAACACGCTAATGGATAGCCTTGCAAAGCATGAGAATTTCAGAGCATTTCATTGTGCTTTTATGGAATTTTCACAAGGTGATGAGGCAGTTGTGGTAACAGAACCAGGGATCTTACCTTGTTTAAAACCAAGAAAATTGTGCGTCAGGGTTGTACCTTCTCATCAAAACTTTTTGACCGATATGTGGAACAAATCATCAGGAAAAACTGGATTGTATGAAGAAGAAGGTGGCATCAGCATTGGGGAGTGGATTAACAATCTGCTGTATGCAGATGGCACAATCTTACTTGCTAAACGTAAGGAGGACGTGAAGCACTTGCTGATTAAGGTCAAGGTTTGCAGCCTTCAATCTAGATTATAATTCAATGTGAAGAAGATCAAAATCCTCACAACTGGACCAATGGGTAGCATCATGATAAGTGATGAAAAGTTTGAAGTTGCCAAGTATTTTGCCTTGCTTGGATTTATAATCAATGCTCATGGAAACATTAGCCAAGGAATCAAAAAATGTGTTGTATTGGTTAAATTTGCTGCACAACATAGCAAACAAGAATGCCATTTTGAAGACTAAGAATGCTATTTGAAGACTACAGCTGACCAAAGTCATAGTATTTTCACCTCCTCATATGCATGTGAGAGAGGTGAAAGTTACAAGAACACTGAAGAACCAATGCATCTGAATTGTGGTGTTGGTGAAGAACATTGGAAGTACCATGGACTACAAAAAGAACAAACATGGTTATTGTGGCAGTTATGTAATCTGTCAACTTGTGAAGGGCTGGAGTCTAGCCTGTCAATCAGACCACAGTCAATGAGTCCTCTGTGGGGGCATGGACATCTGAGTATTCTGGGAACTCCTGTCTTCCTCCTTGAAAGTGGGACACACTCTCTCCCAGGGAGACATTCCTGATGACATGACACATTGAGATACACTGATGGAGAAGCCACGTGGAGACCCACATCAGCACTGAGATACTTCCACTGCCATTGGATCCACAAGACTTTCCACCCACTGATCTGTGATCTTCCTGCATTCAGCCGCATTGCATGTGTTGCATGAGTCTGAAGAAGAATTTATAGACTGGCATCAGACTTATTGACAGACGGGGCTGGGATGTTTTCTTAATATACAATTATGTTTTTATATAAAGTTCTTTCTTATACACATGAATATCTCTGAATTTGTTTTTCTAGTCAATCCAGACAAACATAATTGTCTTGTTAGAAGTGTAGTCAGAGTGCTCCTTAGAGGTAAGGATAGTGAGACTGTCTCAACTATTTTGGATATGTTGTAAGGAGAGACTGATCCCTGCAAAAGGACATCGTACTTAGGAAAGTAGAAGAGCAGCAAAAAAGAGAGACCCTTGTCAAGATGGATGGAGCCAGTGAAACAATGGATTTAAACAGGAACAATTGTGGGGATGATGAGGAGCAGGCAGTGTTGCTATGCATTAAGTTACTATAGATTGGAATTGACTCAATGGCTTCTAAAAACAACAACAATAGAGTCCCCAACTTGATGGGGATGGGAGAAGATGAGGGCATCTTTAATACCAACAAGTTGTGTGCTGGCCAAATGTTCAGGAAACTTCTGTGGACCAGGTTAGACCCTAATATATATGTAGAGAGGAGGGTGGTAGCTAACTGTATAGCTTAAGTTGCTTACAAGTCACAAGAGTAGAAAGGAGACATATCCGGGCAATTGGAGCAGGTCAAAATTACACTCAAAGGAGTGACCTTCAGAGAATCCCAATGCATCTCAGGGAGGTGTTGACTTATTTTGACCTTTTATGAAAGATCATATGTTTGGATTCACCAATCCTCCCACAGAAGAGAAATGTGTCAGTTTGCTTCTATCAAAATGTCACACTTGGGAACCATGAGGCAATCTTACTTGCTCTGCAGGGTCATTCTGAATTCAAATCAACTTGGGAGTAATGCCCTGGGTTTGGCTTGGTTAGAGTATTTGGGCTGATCTAGTCCTGCTTACTTTCAGTCTGTTACTGGTCTGTGCAAATTTTAGGGTGATAAAAAGGTACTCTTCCCTGATGATTTTACCTTCTAATTAGAGTGTTATGTTTCTTTTCTGAAACAGGCTTGTAAATCAGATGTGATCTTTTCTTAATGAAAAGACGGAGATACACTTAACCTGTGCCAGGCACCAAGCAAATACTTAACATGCTTATTTAATCATCACAACAGCCTTTGTGGAAGGTACTACAATTATTTATATTTTCCAGAAGAACTTGAGTGATGTCAGGGTAATTTGTCAGAGGTCACACAACTAGTGATGGAACTAGAATTGGGACTACCGTTTCCTTCTTTTCTTCCTCCTTCCATCCCCTTCCTTTCCCTTTCTTCCTGTCTTCTTGTCTTCATTGTCTGTCATTCCTTTCTTTCCTCCTGTCTGCCTTTTCTTTCATTTTAAAAATAATTTTATTGGGGCCTCGTATAGCTCATAACAATCCATACATCCATCATGTCAAGCACATTTGTACATATGTTGCCATCATAATATCCAAAACATTTTCACTCTACCTGAGCTCTTGGTATTAGCTCCTCTTTTTTTCCTTCCTGACCATATGATTACCAACCAGTATGATAACCTTACTCTGGAAATTGAACATTGCTATATACAATGATTATGTATATGATCCTTGTTCATATTTACCTAATTATGTTTACTCAAAGACCACTCATTAAATTTAGTTGCTATTTCTCCTGATCTTCCTAAAGTCTAAAACAGAGTTCCAATGTCTATCACCACCTTCTCTTTGGCTTCCCTGACAAGGAAAGTTTTGAAGATGCTGCATAAAATGTTTTGAAGATGTCCTCAAAGCATTGAGGGCTTCTGACTGCATTCTTATTAGTTTTGAGTTACGCATTTTTGGTGAGAAAAGTACATAGGCCACAGTGTGTTCTTCTTAAGTCATCCCCTCAGTAGGCTCAAAATGACAAACTGAACATAAAAACAGACTTAATGCCATCAAGTTGCTTCCAATTCAGTGAGCCTTTAGAAACAGAACAGAACTCACCAGAGAGTACATGAAGCCATGTTGTTATATGTGCCTTGTCTTTTCCCCATGGAACATCTGTTTGGTTCACTTATTAATCTTTGAACTTAAAACCCAAAATGTTGCCACAAGGACTCAGACAAAATGACAGTTTGACCTATAATTGGGTCACATCGGTTAAGTGAGCTGCATCCTTAACTATACTCTATAAAAGAGTACATGACAAAGGAAGTCCCTGAGTTCCAAAAGGGACTAACTTTTAGACTACTAACCAAAAGGTTCACATTAAAAAATACCCCAATATGTCTTGTAACAAAGGCTTGGTGATCTGTTTTGGAAAGGTCACAGACCTGAAAATCATATGGAGAAATCTATTCTGTAAGTGTGGGATTGCTATGAGTTCGGTGCAACTTGTTACTTATTCTATTGTGGCCAGGCGTTATTCGCCTACATACTCTAAATTCTTCCACCCCCAGCATTCCTGGAAATTCCTGGTTCGGCCTGTGTCACTCATGTAATGAAGATTGGGAAACAGAGATAGAGAAGACCGGAGTTTCGAGGAAAGGCAAAGTGAGCAATGACGTACTGTTGGTCAGAACACACTTTGCCAGGCTACCTCATGGCCTTTCCTGTTTCTAAGTGGGGCAAAATTCAGTGCAAATACAAAGGTGCATATCCAGGCTTGAAAGTTACACCCATCACAACGTAGCCACATAGTATCCTATTCCTTTCTTCCCAATTCCATCCTCATTTCTATTGATGTCCCAGCTCGGCAGTGGGGAGTGCATTACTTCAGATCATGATGAGGGAGGCCCTCTCCTGCTCTAGTGTCAGACTTGGCTTGGGAAATGGAATAGAGTGGCTCATATCCTTCGAGCTGGATTTGGACAGCTGTTCATAACCCTTTCCAGGTGCTCAGTTTATTTTTTGAGTGAAGCAAGCATGTGTTTTCCTATTTATTCTTATGAACCTCATCACATCTTACAAGTTGGGAAAGTCAGAAAAGAACATATACTTGTTGCTAATGTTTCCAGAACAGAAAGAAGAAATAATAACTACTGAAAAATACTCAATGAAATATTAGAGGAGAACACAAAATCATTATATCAGAACACAAAATAACTCGGCAGGAAGTCCATAGAACGCCAAACAGAATTGGTCCTAAAAGAAAATCACCTTGGTATACAATAATCAACCTTCCTGCATGAATGATAAGAAAACAATGGTGAAAAATGCATGGCAAAAAAGAATAATTACAGACGAAGGTCAAGCAATCAGGGGAAGCTCAGATTTTTCCACCAAAACCATTGAAGCAAAAAAGCAATGAAATGATATGTTTAAAATACTGGAATAAAAAAAATGTTAACCAAGAATTCTCTTTCCAGCAAAATTAAATGTCAAATGTGAGGGAGAAATAAAAATATTTACAGACAAGAACAGGTACAGGGGTTTGTGAAAATAAGACCACATTTACAAAAATATGTTAAAAGGAATTTTATGGACAAAAATCCATAATAACAACAACAGAAAATAATCTAAAAATAAATCAATACTCAAAGAGGAAGAGCACTAAATAAATTAATACAAGGAATTATAGACAATATTTTACTATAAATATAAAAAACAAGCAAATGAAAGCATAGGTGACTAACAGACAATAAATATTCAACTAGAGAAGATATCAAACTATAATCATACACTTTGAAATTGGAAAGAAAACCATAAAAACACAACTTACAAAGGAAAGCTTAAAACTTAATCAAAACAAACAAGACGAAAACCATATAAACAAGACAAATAATAAAATAAAAACAAAAAAGAAAAATAAGTAATAAGACAACTGAAACACAAGAGGAACATGACACAAAAAAATCATGAAAACTATAACAAATACCATCATAAAAAACATATAACACAATGGCATCAACAAAATCATATTTATGACTAACAACATTGTGTTAGTCTGGGTAGACAAGAGAAACAAATTCATAAACACGTATATGTACATAAGGACGTTTTGTACAAAAAATAATTGTACATTAAGAAAACATCCTAACCCAGTCCAGTCCAAGGTCTAATGTCTAAGTCTGATATTAGTCCATATGTCTGATACCAATCTATAAAGTCCTCTTCAGACTCACGAACCACATGCAATGATACCAAATGCAGGATGATCACAATCCAGTGGGTAGAAAGTCTTTGGGTCCAGTGGTGCTGTAAGCATCTCAGTGCTGGCAGGAATCTCCACGTGGCTTCTCTAGGTCCAGATTTCTGGCTGCATCAGGGTAGGTCCATGTGTCTTCTCCTCAGGGATGTCTCCAGGGAGTCAGCCTTGTCAGTTGATTATCTCCAAGGGAGTGAGTGAGTGTCTCGGCTTTCAAGAAGAAAGTACCATATATCCCAGAATTCTCAGGGGAAAAGGCCATATGCCCACACAGAGGTCTCCTTGGCTATCTCCAGATTGGCAGGCTAGACTCCACCCCTACACTTTTAATCCTTAAACTGACACCAAATTAGGTGACTGCCACAAACATTGAATGCTAACAGATCGAATTCACCACTAAATGACAAACACTAGTAGAATGGATAAAAAAATTATCAACATGAATAATCTGTTTATAAGAAATATACTTAGCTATAAAGACAAAGACTAAAATTCAAAAGATGGAAAGATATATATCAAGCTAGTGGTAGTCAAAAGAAAGTTGAAGTAGCAATATTAAGCTAAGACAAGGTAGATGTGGCGGTCATGTGCTTATGTTAATTTCATGATTGAGATGTAGGGGTGGAGTCTAGCCTGTTAATCTGGAGATAGCCTTTGAGTAGCCAATGAGGTCTCTGTGTGGGCAAGGCTTTCTCCTGAGACTTCTGGGAATCTCACGATATTACCCTCATGGAGATGAGAAACTATCTCTTGAGTTGTTGGGAGTTAGTCTCAGAGACAACAAACTATGGACAAGACAAGATGGCAGTGTCCCAGGAGCAAGAGGAGCCAGAGGAGACACAGCCTTGCCCTGGTGGAGCTGGACCTCTGAAGCTGGAGAAACCATGTGGAGACCCCCGCCAGCACTGAGTTGCTTCTACCACCACTGGATGCTGTTGATGGACCCTGAGCCCTGGAAATGAGGAGCCATGAGGGGACCCCTGTTGTCACCGGGATTCTGCACCCACTAGTCTGTGACTTCCTGAGTTGGAAGGAGACTTTATAGACTGATATCGGGCATATGGGTTAATATCGGACTTAGGACTTCGAAGTGGACTGGGTTGGGATGCTTTTTCTATGTCCCATTCCTTTTGTATATAAACCTTATCCTTACATCCATATGTGTGTCTATGAATTTGTTCCTCTAGTCTACCTGGACTAACACAGTAGACATCAAAGTTAATGACAAATGAGAGACAAAGGAGGTTATTATATAATTATGAAAACCTTAATTGAACAAGGAATCACAACCACAATCAATATATACATCATGTGATTGACCATAAAAATATATTAATCAAATTCTTACACAAATGAAGAGAGAAATTGATCATAATATCTTCACCCTAGAAGATTTCAATGCATCACTCTCAACTAAAGATTGATCAACTGGATGGAAAATAAAAGATACAAATATGTTAACACAACCAACTGGATAACCTAGCTATTTATAGAACACTCTCCCAACAAAAGTTCATGTCACTTTCTTATCCATTGCCGACAGAAGCTATTCTAGAATAGACTGTATTTTAGGTAATAAAGCAAGCTTGCATAAATCCAGAAATATTAAATTAATATGAGACATGTTTTCAGATGACAACACTGTAAAACTAGAAATCAACTACAAAATGATCAACTCCAACAAACCAAATACATGGAAATTGAATAACACGTTATTCAAGAAACACTGGGTAATTGAAGAAGTAGAGAACACAATGAAAAGATCCCTGGGTACCAAAGGATGAAAATACAACATAGCAAATCCTCTGGGACACAGCAAAGCAGTACTCAGAGGACAATTCATTGCAATATCTGCACACTCCGATAAGGCAGGAAGAAGGAAACACCTTAACACATCGACTACCACAACTGAAAAAAAAATGTACCAAAAACAAACAGCAGCTACCAGAGGAAGAGAAGTAAATATTAGGGAGGAAATAAATGAATCAGAAAATTTAAAACTATAGAAAAATCAACAAGACAAGAAGTTGGTCCTTTGCAAATATTTAGCAAAATGGATAAGCCAGTGGAAAACCTAACAAAAGAAAAGAATGAGAAAAAAAACCCAAATTCTATGCATGAGAAATAAAATGGATGACATTACAACAGAACCAAATGAGATAAAATTACAAGAGCATAGTATTATGGAAAATTGTATGACAACAAATTAAGAAATATAGAAATGGATACATTTATAGAAATGCGTTATTAAACTAAGTTTTCTCAGAATGATGTAGAAAATTCCAACAAGCCTGGGACACAAGAAGAGATAGATCTAGTCATGAACAAAAAATCTTATCATTTAATATCCCCTTTGACCCAATTTTAAAGCTTTCAGTTAAAGACAACAAAGTCAAAGGGAGATGCATCTAGATTAAGCCCCTAGTGAGTCCCCTGTGACCTTCTCCAGGATGTGACTAACTTTGCTAATAGAGCGCATTGGAAAGTGGATGGTTGCAGATACAGTGAGGTTAAAATTTAGCACCTGTTCTCCCTTATTTATTGAAACTTGTTCTAGTTTTTAGTATTTTCTGTTTTCTTTTTGATTGAAGTTTTTTTCCGTTTTACTTTCTTGTTATTTTTGTTGGTTTTCTATGCTTTTCTGTATATGAAATATAGGAGAGGTAAATTTATAGAGAAAGTTACTGTATTAAGGGTTCCTTGGAGTATGGCAGGGGAGGTTGGGGGTGAAATAGGGAGCTAAAAATGATGAGTTGAAGCATGAAGAAAGTGTTCACAAATTGATTGTGGTCATGGTTATACGACTCTTCCTGATGTGATATTGTATGATATGTGAATTATAATTCAATAAAAGTGCTAAAAAATGATGGTGACAACAGCAACAACAACAACAAAACCTCCCAACATCAGAAGGTCCAGTTTCAGATGGTTCTACTGGGGAATTATATGAAATATTTAGAGAAGACAATAAAAATCTTGATAGAAATTATATATAAGGATTCTATAACATACAAATGCACAATATACTACCAAACTTATTTTATGAGACAACTATAACTCTGAGAACTAAACCAGGCAAAGATATCACCAGAATTGATAACTACAGACTAATATCTCTAATGAATCTAGATGCCAATATACTCAATAAAATATTAGCCAACAGTATTCAACTAAACACTAAACATTTAACACATCTTGATCAAATGGGATTCATGCCAAATATGCAAGGATGTTTTAATATTGGAAAAAGATCAGTGTAATTCATCACAGAAAAAACAAACAAGGAAGAGCCATGTGATTATGTCAATTGTTACAAAAATTTAACATCCATTCCTGATAAAAACACTCAGTAAAACAGGTATAGAAGGGAAATTCCTCAACATAATAAAAGCCCTTTATGTGAAAGTAATAGCCTGAACCTCACTGAATGGAGATAAGTGGAAATAATTTTATTGAATGGGAACTAGACTAGATTGTCCTTTGTCAACACTTTTATTTAATACAGTTCTGGAAACTTTAGATAGGGCCATAAGACATCAAAAATAAATTAAAGCTATCCAAACAGGCACAGAAGAAATAAAAATCTCTTTATTTGCAGATGACATAATTCTATATACATAAAAGACTCCAAAGAGTCAATTAATGCTTGAACTAATTGAGAAATTGAAAGATTCAATTAATGCTCGAACTAATTGAGAAATCTAGCAGTGTAGGAGGGTATAAAATCAACAATCAGAGATCAGTTGGATGGGGTTAGTAATAAGGTAAGTGACACTCATTCACAAGCCTATAAGACTAATAAATGTCATAAGAAAGCATTTATGAATAAATGTCATAAGAGCATTAAAATAGTGAATTCATGGTTGTTCCGGCCACCCTTCATTGGGCACCCTCAAAGTAAGAGATTTGAATGAAAAGCTTAAGGACTCCTCATTCCATAACTTTGGGTTAACAGTGATTGGCTTCTTTTCATACTGGGACATTTCAGCTGTAAGTCCAAGGAAGTATGTCAGTTTCTTAAATCTGCTGCAGGTGAGTTTGAGGTAACGTTCAGTTCACTTAGTGGAGTTCACTGAGTGTGGCTTATGAGGAATGTTCTGAGCTGTGAAAGGAGGGATGGAAAGTTCCTATAGTCTATAGCATAAGGTCTGTGTCACCGAGAGCTGGATAGAAACTGGATCCAAAGTGTTCAATTAGGATAATACTGGGTATATTCTCCCCTTGGGTTCTAAGTATTGTTAAGCTCCTTCCCCAGCAGGTTGTAGATTCACCCAGTTGACCTATCAACAGAATTGTAATCAGTTTCTCCGAGACATGCAAGTCCCTTTTTCCCACATTTTGATTTGAATTTCCAGGAAGGTTCACTATCATTCCTGTAGGCGTGTGTTGATTTGGGATGACCTTAGAGCAATGCTGCATGGTGGCAGCTGAATAATCTTCACCTTCTCCCCACATCTTGAAAAACAGACTCCAGCTAACGTGAGGTCTCCTTTTTTTCAGTATTTTTTGAGAAGTAAATATAAAGGAATTGATATATGTTTCATGGGACCTAGGCATATAGCAATTCAACTGATTGCTACTTGTTAATTTTGTATCATGCTATTTTATCGAATCCCTGGATTGTTTGCAACCATTTTTTTTATGGATTCCTTAGGGTTCCTTTTTTATGAAATTATATTGTCTGTAAGCAATGAGCATTTAATTTCTTCTTTGCCCAATTATATTTCCATGATTTCTTTCTGTTGTCTAATACTTCCAGCTAGGGATTTCGGCATTATGATGAATGTTTGTCTAGTTCCTGTTTTTAGGGGGAGTGTTTTCAACTTCTCCTCATTGAACTGTTGGCTGTTCTATTTTCATATATGGCCATGATTACGTTGAGAAAATTTCATCCTCCTGTTGAGGAAATCACTCCTACTGAGTGATTTTTATCAGAAATGTCTTTATGGTGGATTATATCAATTGTATTTCTACTGTTGAACCATCTTTGTATACCTTGTATGACTCCTGTTCAGTCACAATGAATTATTGTTCTGTTATGTTGTTGGATTCAATTGGTCAGAATGCTGTTGAGAATTTTTGAACCCCTATGTTCATCAGGGCCATTGGTCTATATTTTTCTGGCTTTACCTGGTTATGCTCAAGTCATAGAATGAATTTGGGAGTGTTCTGTCCCTTTCTATAATCTGGAATAATCTGTGTAGAATTAGTGACAGTTCTTCACTGAATTTTTGGTAGAATTCCTCTGTGAAGCCATCTGGCCCAGGGCTTTTCTTGATTAGAATTTGCTTGGCAGACTTTTCTTATCTTATTTTGTTATGACTCACTTTAGGCTTTCTACATGAATCTGAATTAATTGGGAGTAGACAGTATATTTGTAAGTATTTATCTATTTCCTCTAGATTACCAGTCTTGTTCGATCAGACTATGGTGTCTCAACCTTGACAATTTCCTTCCTTTGTGGGAGAAATATAATCTAGGACTGTATATTACAAAAAAAATCTACATATCAACTCCTTTTGGACACATCTATGTCTGAATTATGTCCATGATTCTGTGAGGGCAAAACAATTGAACTGGTCCTCTGAGAGATGATTTCAAAGGTGGTTTTGTTGTGTGGCATGTATGCACAACCTGCTGAAGGGAAGCACTGTGGAGCTGGTTGAATGGCTCAGAAAACAGTTATGAACATCGCTGTTCCTTCCACATCAAAGCAGAAACTAGGACAAATGTTTGTCAACACCACTGTCAAAGATATGAACTACCAGTGTGTGGATCAGGGTAAGGTGTTGTCTGAGGAAAATATGGGCCCCTAGATCAAGGGTGCAGCAGGGTCTGTCTCTTACAAACTGCTTAGCTGAATCAGCAGCAGAGTTTCCCTCTCTTTTTCTCCTGCCAGTCTGCCGTCTTTCCTCAGTTTCCATCAGAATGCAACAATAGCGCAGTTGTAGTCACCACCTGTACTGAATTTGTCTAAGGCTTCATATTTCCCCAGGCTCTTTCTCATCTGTCATTTTGCTTGATTTTTCGCTCATTTTTTAGAGACAGGCAGGGCAATTATTCTCATTTGTCAGAAAAAAGAGGCTCAGGAGAAAGATGCCTTGC
>PVJH01044635.1:0-12880 GCA_004026705.1 Nesogale talazaci | reverse complement strand
CTGACACAAACACCCTAAGAAATAACTCTACAATGTCCTATATAGGAGCACTATGGTCAAAATGGACTCACCACCACTGAATTCATAGCTTTTCAAAATCTCCTGTGAAACTAACTCAACTACTATAGTCCAAACTGATTCATGTCTCTGACTTCTATATGGTGTACCAGTTAATGCTTTATTACATACGGTGTTGGTACCAGCAATAATTAAAGTTTGTGTTTTGACTATTTGGGAGAATTCTCAGGATAAATAACAAAGAGAAATTAAGGGACATTTACATTGGAATTTTGAATTTTAAAACAGTATTGAAAATAAAGTCATTTAACTTACTAACAAGACTAGCTGGAAATTAACAACTATACCTGAATATTATTTTTTTGTTCTGTATTTATGACCACTAATAAAATTATGTGCTATGTTAATATTATAGAATTTAGAGACTCATAAAGGTCTAAGAAAACATCCCTTTCAAACACAGCATCTTACTTGATTATTTCATATGTCAGTCCTATTTTTCCAGGTAGTTAGGTTTTGTAGATAGGCACAGATTCCCTCTGCAACTTAGAGAATCTATAAAAGTATAAGAAACTTAGTAGGCAATTAATGAAAAATGTCAAGTAATTTCAAAGACATGAGGCAATCTAAAAACATATATAGTCTCAATACGAATAGCATCTAGGAAATGGGCACTCCCACTCCATTTATAGACACTGTATTCATATGTATATAAAATTTGTACTTTCAGGTCAGACATGTATTTTACTGATATGCATGGTAATAAGATATTATTTATTTATTGTATTCTCATTAATTTATTATATGACTATTGGAATCTATTTAGGGAGTATATTTATATCATAAGAAAATGTTTTAAAGGCAACTGCTTGGCCTTTTGAGTAATTGTGTCAATTTTTTAACCTCTTGGCTAACAAGTTTGCCTAAAATTTGTTCTGATGGCTAAACTATTTAAGGACTTTCAGATGTACAAGATCTTGACAGGTGAATTAGTAGTTTTGATTCATACCTATTTTGTATATTAAGAACAAAATCTAAGCTTTAGTTACTGTCATTTTCCTTTACTTGAACTACCTTCATAATGTCAACTCCACCCCAATCTTTTAAAAAAATTGTAAATTAGATGCTAGTTTACATTTCAAATAATTTTGTATTAAACAATTAAAGCTATTTATCACGCCCACACCTCCATTACCTCCATACCACCACCTCCTTTGATTTCTCTTCTCTCTCTGGTGGATTACTACCTTCTTCACTCAAGTTAATACCTGCCAACTGTTTCATCTTTTCTCCTTTGGGGTAAAATCTTTGTCTTTTTAAAAAAAATTATAATAGTGATCTCACACAAAACTTTTTCTTTTGTGACTACTTTTACTCAGCATAATGTTCTCTAGGTCTAGGCATGCTATGAGGTGCTTCTAGGTTTAACCATAGTTTTCTAGTGATACACAGCGTTCTATTGTGTGTGTGTACCAAAGTTTTCTTGACCCATCTTCTACTGATGGGCATTTAGGTTGCTTTCATCTTCTTGCTATTGAACCCAGTACTTTGACGGACATGGATGTGTATGTCTGTTTGTGCTGTAGCTCTTACTTCTTTTAAAAACACATTTTATGCAGCTTGGCTAGCCATTATTCTTAGTCTATCCACAGTTTATTATTTTACTTTTTGTGGCCTGGAACTATAATTGTGTGTGTGCGTGTGTGTTGAGTTCCAACTCATAGCTACCCTACATACAGCACAGTGAAACACCACCCAATATTGTGCCTTCCTTGCAATTATTTTGCCTGAGCTCATTGTTAGACACTGGGTCATTCCATTTCCTTGAGGGTCTTCATCTTTCTAGATGCCCTTCATTTTACCAAGCATAATGTCCTTCTCCAAGAACTTGTCTCTCCTAATAATTTTTCCAGGAGACATAAGAGCAAGTCCCACCATCCTCATTTATGAGCAGCATTCCTTTACGCTTTTTCCAAGGCATATTTGATTGTTCTTTTGCAGTCCATTGCATTTTCAACATTAGTCCTCAATACCATAATTCAAATGCGTCAATTTGTCTCAGATCTGTGTTCGTCAATCTCCAAACTTTACATGCACATGATATGAGTGAAAATACCATGGTTTGGGTAAGATGCACCTTAGTTCTCAAAGTGATGTCATCACTCTACAACACTTTACAGAGGTCTTGTGCACCAGACTTATACAATGCAATAGGTCATTTGATATCCTAACTATTGATTTTACAGGAATTGTGGAGCCAAGCAGGATGAAATCCTTGAGAACTCCAAGTTTCTTTTCCATTTATCATGATGTGACTTATTGGTCCAGTTGTGTGGATTTAAAAAAAAAAATCGAGTTTTCAAAGTATTCCAAAAGCTGAAGTCCTTGTTCTTCATCAGTAAGGGCTTCAAGTCCATCCTTTCAACAAGCAAGGCAGTGTCACTTGCTTATTAAGTTGTTAGTAAGTCTTCCACCAACCCTGATGCCATATTCTTCTTCATATAGTTCAGCTTCTCAGATTATATGCTCAGCATACAGATTGAGTAAGTACAGTGAGGTGATATAATCCTGACACACACTTTCACTGATTTTTAAAACCATGTAGTATTCCTTTCTGTTTAAATGCCCTTCAGCCATGCACAGACTCTGGCTAAGTATAATGAAGTGTTTTGGAATTCCTGTTCTTTTAAATGTTATGACCCACGCAGTTAAGTCCTTTTGCATTGTCAATAAAACAAGTAAACATCAAAAAGATGTTTCTTTTTGGTATTCTTTTTCAGCAAAGATCCATCTGACATTAGCAATGGTGCCCCTTGTTTTTATCCTCTCCTGAATTCGGCTTGAATTTCTGGCAGCTCCTTGTTGATGTATAGCTGCAATCATTGTTGGCTGATTATCAACAAAATTTAATTTGCATGAGATAGTATTGATATCCTTTGCTACAAGAAAGATTTCTCTATTCGTAAATAGAAGAGAGATTTAATTATATTTTTACATGACTATGGAAAAATACTTTTAAGGGTAGAAAAAAATTGGATAACTTACTTAGATGATACACTTCCACCCTTAAGCAAAGACATTTTTGAATGAAGGCCGGAACTGCCCAGTGTCATAATACTATTACTCAACAATGAGATAAAAACAAAATTTTCAGAAGGTGAAAAACTGAAATGCTAAGAGCAGAAGTGAAAGAGGAAATTATACTTGTCTCAGTTAAAAGTTAAAGGGACATTTAGATACACCAATGGTAGGGGTACCAGTGGTCAGCCAAATGAGAAATGGTTCTTAATTTCCTAATATTTTTAAGAAACTGAGCTTGTCATTTTAAAAATAAATATCACACTATTATTATTTAAATACTAATGTGCCATATAAAATACAAAGAATGAAACACGAGTTCTACTCTGGAGAATCATTTTAGGCAGGACCAAGAACTCTAAGAAGATCTTCATACTAGAATATCTTTGAAATAGATCTTTTTCTCTTAGATGTCCAAAATAAGAAAGAAAAGGAGCCAGGTAAAGAGAGAATAACTCTGTTTATTTTAACAACATACATATTTTGTTGCTGCCTGTAAGGTTAGAAGCCTTGGTGGCACAACGCTAAAGCTCTTGGCTGCCAATAATGCAGCTCTACAGGACATCTCTACTCCATCCTTTAGGTCATTATAAGTTGAAATGAACTTGGCAATGGTGTTTTTGGTTTTTTGCTTCAGCATAAGTAAATATGATTACTTATAATCACAAATCCAGTTTAAATAAATGAGTACACTAAATGGAGGCTATCACTTACCATTTCTACGTTCTCATTAGTAGCATGAAGTTGCTTGGTTAGTTGTTGAAAATTAGTCAACTGGTCCTAGAGAAGGAAGATAGGGAGATTAGATTTGCAGCTTACATTTTAAATTAAGTTATAACTAAATTAAGTCTAATTTTATTATTAAAATTAATTAAAATATTCCTCTGCTTAGACAAAATCATCTGGTTCTGATAACTACACAAGTTATCTGATAACTTCAAAAATTCCATGGAAAAATAGAATTAAAAGGTAATGGGATTTTCCTATGAACTTACTGAAGACCCTTGCATTACCATGTGAATTAGTAGTTAAAGAAATAAAATTATAATTTTGCTAAGACTTAAAAAGGAAGCAATGCTTAAAACTAATATATCTATTTACTTATTATGTTACCCTCAATATTTTTAGAAATCAACTTAATACAAAAACTTATTAGAGAGACCTTGATCAAGAAAACTAAGATATTAATTATGATACAAGTTATATTATGTGATGATTCTTCTATAAAAATCCTCATGGCTTACTCAACGTTTTCAAAAGATTACTACTGTTCTGATTCTTTAGACATATGTGGAGATGATACAAGTTGTAAGGGTGGAATTAAACATTAATAAGTAACCAGCAAAGGAAGGAAAATATGAAGTCATATAAAATAAACAAAAGCATCTTACGTGAGAAAAAAATTAATAGGCACAGAGGACTGACCTAAATAAGGCAACAGACTCTAAGAACATTCTTTTATGAAAAATGGTTTCAGGATCTCAGTGGTAAAAACTTCACGGTGTATTATTTTCAAACTAGGGCATTTGTAGAAATAGTCAATTAAGCCTTTTAACCAGCAATGTGTAATGGGAACCAGGCTGTTCGTTGTTGGATGCCCTGGAGCACCTTCCCCCTCTCAGGGACTCGATGTACCACAGAACAAACTACTGCCAGGGCTCATGCCATTCTCACAAGCACCCTAGTTGAGCTCAGGGTTGCAGCCACTGTTGATTCTGCTCATTGAGGGTCTTCTCCCTTTTTGGAGATCTGTTTACCAAGCATGATATCCTTTTCTCATGAATTCATCTCTCTTGATAACATACCCCAAATATGTAGGAGGACATTTTACAATCCTCGCTTCTAAAAATGACTCGTTGTTCTTCCTATATGAAAATCTGTTTGCTTGCTTTTTTATGATAGTCCACGATACTTAAAAATATTCTTCCATAACACTATAATTCAAATGCATCAATTCTTCGGTGGCACTCCTAAGTGTCCAGCTTTCCCAAGGAAATTAAGTGATTGGAAATACTGTTTCTTGAGACAGCAAGTCTTAGTCGTCAAATGTTCTGGTAATATTTTAAAGAAGTCTTATGCAGTAGATTTGCTCAATTAAGTACATCATCCCAAGTGTTGTATTGTAGTTGTTATGTACCATTGAGTTGGTTCCGAGGCACAGTGACCCTAAGTATAACAGAATGAAACACTGCTCACTCCTGTGCCAACCTCACACTTGTGATGATTGTGCCCATTATTGCAATAATGTGCCCACTGGGTCAGTCTGTCTTCTCTTTTTTCATGTCCTTCTACTTTTCCAAGCATGATATGATGTCCTTTTCCAGGGCTAGTCTCATCTGATAACAAACTCAAACCCTGCTTCCAAGGAACATTCCAAATTTGTTTGTTTAGGCCGTCCATGGTACTTTCAGTATTAGCTCCTAGCACCATAATTTATCACATGCATATGAGGCTTGGGTCATATGCACTTTAGTACTCAACCTGACATCATTGCTTTCCAAAGTTTTAAACAGATTTTGTGCATTAGATTTACCCCAAGACATGGCATTGTTTGATTTCTTGATTGCGGCTTCAAGGGCACCGATTGTGGATCCAAGCATGATAAAATCCTTGACAGGTTCAATCTTTTCTCCATTTATCATGATGTGACCTATTGGTCTAGTTGTGAGGATGTGGGTTGTAATCCATAATGAAGACTATAATCCTTGACCTTCACCGACAAGTGCTTCAAGACCTCACTTTCGGCATGCAGGGTTGTGTGATCTGGATAGTGCAGGTTCTTGTTAAGTCTTCTTGCGATCCTGATGCTGCATTCTTCATATAATTCAGCCTCTCAGGTTAAATGCTCAGCATATAGGTTGACTAAATAGATGATAGGACACAACACTGACATACACCTTTCCCGATATTAAACTACGCAGTGTTCCCTTTTTCTGTGCAAATGATTGTTTCCTGATCGATGTTCAAGTTCTACAGGCGCGCAATAAAGTGTCCTGAAACTCCCACTCTTCTCAAGGCTATCCATAGTTTGTTGTCATCTACAGAATCGAATGCCTCTGTGTAGTCAATAAATCACAAGTAAATGTTTTTCTGGTATTCTCTGCTTTGAGCTATGATTCGCCTGACATCAGCAGTGACATTCCTTATTCTATAATCTCTCTTGAATTAGGCCGGGATTTCTGGCAGTCCCCTGTTGATGTCCTGTGGAAACCATTGCTCAATGAGCGTTAGGAAAATTTTACTTGCATGAAACATTAATGATATTGCTCTATAACTTGAGCATTCTGTTGGGTCACCTTTCTCTGTAATGGGTGCAAAATGAATCTCTTCTATTAGGTTGGCCAAGTTGTGTCTCCCGTATTTTTTGGCAGCGGGCTCCATCAGTTTGTTGAAATATTTCAATTCGTAAGCTGTCAGTTTCTGAGGCTTTGTTTTTTTGATAATGCCTGTAGTGCAACTTAGACTTCTCCATCTGGTACCACCAGTTCTTGATCACATGCTATCTTTTGAAAGGGTTAAACGCTGACAGTTCTTTTTGGTATAGTGCCTATGTATTCCTTCCATTCCTTTTGCTTCTTCCTGCATTGTTCACATTTTGCTCATAATCTTTTAATGTTGCAACTCAAAGCCTGAATTTTTCTTAAGTTGTTTCTTCAGTTTAAGATATGCCAAATATGTACTTCTTTTTTAGTTATGCTAAGATTTTGCACATTGCATTATACTTTTTCTTCTTGAGTCATTCTTTGAAATTTTCTGTTCAGCTCTTTTTTGTTTGTTTATTTTTTTGGGCATCACTGCTCTCTGGTGGTGGGAGTAGGAGGCCCAGCCCCACTGCTGGAATTGAACCTCCGTCCCAGTGGGCCGCAGTCCCGCGCACAACCACTACGCCACCGGGGCTCAGCCCTGTTCAGCTCTTTTATCATTTCTTCCACTTTATTTAGTTTTTCTATGATTAGAGCAACTTTAAGAGTCTCATTAAATATCCACTTTGATGTTTTCTTTTTTCCCTGTCTTTTTAATGACATTTTGACTTTTTTTTCATGTACGACATTCTTTATGTCAACTCTTCAGGTCTTCTGTCAATAGCATTCAATGAGTAACATCTTTAGAGATGTTCTCAAAATTTAAGTAGGAAACACACAAGGTTACTTTGCACCTCTTGTGAACCTGTTTTAATGTTCAACTTGAACTTGAACTTATATATGATCAATGGATGGCCTTGTTTAGAATGCTAACATCAAGCATCTTCATTGTCTCTTCCCACAAATGTATTCCATTTGATTTCTGTATATCCCATCTGGAGAACTCTATGTGGATACTCTTTTCTTGTGTCGTTGAAAACAGATGTTTTTGTGAAGAAGTCACTGCGCTTCCAAAATTCTACTAAGTGATCTCCAGCTTCATATTTACCACCCAGGTCGTAGTCTCCATCTCCTTCATCTTTGTTTCAAACTTCTGCATATCCATCTCAAACATTCACTAAGTGCATTCTGAATAATTTCAAACTGAAGATGTTGGTAAAATGTTTCAATCTCTTCATCACTAGATTTAATGGTTGGTTCATAAATTTGAATAGTTCAATGAACTGGATTCCTTGTAGACTTATAGTTATTATCCTATCATATACAGTACTGTGCTTCAAGATAGATATTGATATGTCCTTTTCAATAATGAAAATGAAGCCTTGTGTTACATTTGCCATTCCTAGCCTAGCAATCCATGACTCTCTAATACAAAATGGCCAATACCAGTCTAGTTAGATATTTATGCATCCCATTCACTTTTGACATCTTCCAAATTTTCTGGAGTCAAACTTCATGACTTCAAGCTCCAATTATTAGTGAGGCTTGCAGCTGTTTCTTCTAATGTTGGGTCATGCCACATCAACAAATGAAGTCTTTAAGGCTTTACTTCATCCACATCACTTTTTAAAATCATTATATTGGGGACTCCTACAACTCTAATCACGAGCCATACATACTTCCATTCTGGTGAGCACATTTGTACATTTCTTGCTCTCATCATTCTCAAAACATTTGCTTTCAACGAGACCTTGTTATCAGCTCACTTTTTCCCTCTCTCCCTTGTCCCTCATGAAACTTTGATACTTTATAAATTTTTACTTTGCCATATCTTATACTGTCCTGTCTCCCACTTTTCTGTTGTACATCCCCCAGAGAAGAGGTTATATGTAGATTCTTGTAATTGGTTCCCCCTTTCTACCTCCCCATCCCCTCCCCCCTCCCAGTATCACTACTCTCACTAGTCCTGAAAGGATCATCTGTCCATGGTTCCCTATGTTTCCAGTTCTTATCTGTACCAGTGTATATTCTCTGGTCTAGCCAGATTTGTAAGGAAAAATTGGGATCATGATAGTGTGAGAAGGAAGCATTCAAGAACTAAAGGAAAGTTGTGGCAGTCATGAGTTTATGTCAATTTCATGATTGAGATGTAGGGGTGGAGTCTAGCCTGTTAATCTGGAGATAGCCACTGAGTAGCCAATGAGGCCTCTGTGTGGGCATGGTTTTCTCCTGAGACTTCTGGGAAATCTCGCGGTATTTCCCTCGTGGAGATGAGAAGCCATCTCCCCAGTAGTTGCTGGGAGTCAGTCTCCGAGACGACAAACTATGGACAAGACAAGATGGCAAGGTCCCAGGAGCTGGAGGAGCTGGAGGAGCTGGAGGAGAAGCTACGTGGCCTTACCCTGATCGAACCAGACCTCTGAAGCTGAAGAGACCATGTGGAGACCCCTGCCAGCACTGAGTTGCTTCTACCACATTGGATGCTGTCGATGGACCCTGAGCCCTGGAAGCGAAGAGCCATGGGGAGACTGCTGGTAGCGCCGGTATTCTGCACCCACTGACCTGTGACTACGTGAGTCGGGAAGAGACTTTGTAGATTGGTATCAGGTATATGGGCTAATATCGGACTTCTGACTTTGAACTGGACTGGGTTGGGATGCTTTCTCAATGTCCCATTCATCTCGTATATAAACCTTACCTTTATTGCCATATGTGTGTCCATGAATTTGTTTCTCTAGTCTACTCAGACTCACACAAAAGTTGTATGTTTCATTGTTGCTACACTGCACCCTGACTGGCTTGTCTTCTGCCTGAGACCCTTCTAGAATGTTCAGTTGCCTACACATGGGCATTGGGTCCCCAATCTGCACTCCCTCTCATTCACAAAAATATGATTTTTCATTCCTTTATAGCTGATACCTAATCCGTTCAATACCTTCTGGTAACACAGGGTGGTGTGTTTCTTTCACATGGGCTTTATTGCTTCAGAGATAGATGGTTGCTTGTTTACCTTTAAGCCTTTAACACCCCAGATGCTATATCTTTTGATAGCTGGGCACTATCAGCTTTCTTCATCACATTTGCTTATGCAACCATTTTGCCTTCAAGAAATGTATCAGGAAGGTGGGCACATATGATTTTTTGTTCTTTGATGCCTGATAACCGATCCCGAGCACCTCATGACCACTCAGGCTGGTGTGCTTCTTCCATATGGGTTTTGTTGCTTTGGAGATAGATGTCTGCTTATTTATCTTCAAGTCTTTTTTGTTTGTTTGTTTTTTGGGGGGCTTTATTGCCACTGGTGGTGGAAGTAGGAGAAAAGGGCTAGGAGGCAAAAGGCTTATTTATTTATTTATTTATTTGTTTATTTATTTATTTATTTGGCATCACTGCCCTCTGGTGGTGGTAGTAGGAGGCCCAGTTCAAAAGTTTTGAACCTCCAACCCAGTGGGCCGCAGTCCCGCACACAACCACTACACCACCGGGGCTCAGTCCTATTTATCTTCAAGTCTTTAAGACTTCAGAGGCTATATCTTTTGATAGCTGGGCACCGTTAGCTTTCTTCACATTTGTTTATGCACCTGCTCTTCAGTAATTGTGTCAGGAAGGTGAGCATGATGGAATGTTAGTTTAATAGAACAAAGTGTTCTTACCTTGAAGAAGTACTTATTAGAGGCCTAATGTTCGTCTGCTACCTTTAATACTAAACCTATAAATATATGCACATAGATCTAGTTCCTCATCCTCATATATATTTACATAAGTACATGCCTTTATTTAGACTTCAATAAATGCCCTTTGGGCTGAGCCCCGGTGGCATAGTGATTGTGCACAGGACTACAGCTCCCTGGGTTGGAGGTTCAAATCCAGCAGCAGCTGTCCAGGAGCAAGGCTGGGCCTCCTACTACCACCACCAGAGGGCAGTGATGCCAAATAAATAAATAAATAAATAAATAACATCTTTTGCCTCCTAGCCCTTTTCTCTACTTCCTTTTAATTTCCTCTTGTCTCACTATCATGCTCAGCCTTCAATTGGGTTTCAGTAATTCCTTTCAGTTACATTACCCTTCGTCAAGCCCTACCAGGTCTCCTATACTCTCCTTACTACTGATTTTGCAACTTGTTGTTCCCTTGCCCCTGAGTTAATCCCACTTCCGTTTCCCAGATCACCCTCTCGCATATCCCACCAGAACCGTTGGTCCCATTGTTTTCTCCTCCAGGTTATTTATCCAGCCTATCTTATCTAGATAGATCTGTGGAAATTATAACATGCACAAAAAACTAGAACAAACAAAACAACAAAACAAAACAATACAACACAATGACAAAAGGAAGAAAAGCCTGTATACAGTTCAAAGACTATTTGTTGGCCTTTAGGTGTGTTTTCCAGTTGAGTCTGATGAGGTGCCCCACCATGGTCCCAAAGTCTAGTTCTGGTACTCCCTCAGGACTTCATTGCTATGTTTCCCTTGCTGTTCTGTTGCACTCCGTGTTGTGCCTCACTGGGGTGAGGTAAGATCGGGCACAGTTCCCACGTGTTTCTCCAGCGTTGTCCCTTGCCAGGCGATGAGTCAGTGGGGGATGATGTGTCTCATAGTAGGGCCGGTCATATGGTCCTCCCTGTGCATTGGCTGCTTTGGGTGGGGATATCATCCTCAAGGCTTAGTGGGTCAGGATGTACTCCACTGTCTCTTTCTCCCCCTTCATTTGCTTCCGTGTGCTCTGATCAGACATGTTTCTCTCCCAGAGCTGCAGCTTCAATGCTATCCTCTGAAGCAAATTCTTTGGGGGGAGGGGAAGCTGTCCACGTAGTTGGGGTTGGGACTAGCCCCTCAGATCTCGCTACTGGTTCCATGCTTCATTCCAGTATGCTGCATTCACATGTTGGAGGACCAGGTTGAAATCTTCACCCACATCCTTATGGTTGACTATTTCTTGAGAGGATGACTTATCCTCTGTGAAATGAGTAATTTTAAGTGCTTTCTGTCATGAAGTGCTCATCTTCTAGAGATACTTGATGTTTTGCTGCTTTTCATGTGACGAATTCCTCAAAAGTGGGCAATCTTAAGTCATAATTTGACTCTTGTGGACTTGTTCTAATTTCATTGAGCTTCAACTTGCCTTTAATTGATAGTCTGTTCCACAGTCAACCCTTGGCCTTGTTTTGGCTAATGATAGAGAGTTTCTCCATTGTCTCTTCCCACTCAAACCCAAACTCACTGCTATCAAGTTGATTCCAAGTCAAAGTGACTCTACAGTTTGGATCAATTTGACTTCAGTGTAGTATGTCTGGAGAACTGTATGTGTTATAGTTACCGTTTTTAATGCGGAAAAAAGCTACTTGCCATGGAAGTGGTGTCGCAACATTCTCTCATTTGGTCTCCAACTTTGTTTTATCACTATGGCCATATTTTCCAACTATTTCTTTCTCTTTGATTCCAACTTTTGAATTCCAATTGTCAATAATTATCAATGCATGATAACTGCATGATTAATTTCAGAGTGAAGTTACATAAATATTATCCTATCATAGAGCAGATACTTCAATAGAGCTCTTGCAATGTTCTTTTTGTAGTAATGAATGTGACACCATTCTAAAACTTATGATTGTTTAACCCAAAATGGCCAGTAAAACTCCATTTCAAATCACTAATATCTAGATAATCAATTTTACTGTGGTCCATTTCATTTTTGACAACTTCTAATTTTTCTAGATGTATCCTTTGTAAATTCTACATTCTAATCACTAATGGATGCTTCTAGCTGTTTCTTTTTATTTTGAATCAAGCATGCCACATTAGCAAACAAAAGTGCCGAATGTTTTACTCAATCCATGCCCTTAAAGTTAATTCTTCTTTGAAGAGGCAGCTCTTCTCATTTTGAGTGCATTCCACCCAGAGGGGCTCATCTTCTGGCATTGTATCTGACAATAGTCTGCAATTCATAGAGTTGACAATGGTTAATCCCCCCAAATGGCTGGCCTATTTTTCTCTTCTAGTCTGTTTTTAGGAAAATAATAATAGCACAGTGTGTTAGAAGCTGTGCTGCTATCAGGTGAGCAGTTGAAAACCTCAGCCAAAGAAAAATGGGTTGTTTCACTCCCATAAAGATATACCATCTCAGAAACTGACAGGAGTGCTTCTGCACTGTCTGTAGCGCTGCTAAGAGTCAGAATTCACTCGATGGCAGTTAAGTGGGGTCTGGTCTCTGCCTGGAAGTTCTGCTAAAATCTAGTCATCAGGAGTGGTCTGATGGTATTTGAAATAGCAGTAGTATAATTTCCAGAATTATATCCACTATAGTAGAAGAACTGATAGATGAGTGGTGGTAACATCTAGTTAGTGAGACCTATTTAAGGGGGTCAATATTTAATTTCACATAGTATTGTCATGATATTTGAGCACAATTTCTTGACCTAACCTAATGCATAATTTTAATTTTTGAATCCAAGTTGGAAATCAAGTTTCTTCTGAATAAAAGCT
>PVJH01044634.1:0-13442 GCA_004026705.1 Nesogale talazaci | reverse complement strand
TCTCTGCATTTTGTTGGATTACTATTCCTTGAAATGGAACATATAGAAATCTCTTCCAGTTGTTTGTCAAGCAATTACTTTCCAAATTTCCTAGAACGGATGATGTTTGAATGGACAAATGAAATATATTCATAGACACACTCATGTGTATAAGAAAGAACCTTGTATGCAAACCCAATTGAATATTTAGAAAGCACCCTAGCCCGGCCCAGATCAAGTCCTTAAGTTCAATATGAGTCCTTATGTCTAATACCAATCCATAGAGACCTCTTTAGACTCACAAAACACATGCAATGATGCCAAATGCAGGAAGGTCACAGGCCAGTGTGTGGGAAGTCTTGTGGATTCAGTGGTATTGTAAGTACCGTAGTACTGGAAGGGGTCTCCACGTGGCTTCTCCAACTCCCAGGTCTGCATCAAGGTAGGTCCATGAGGCTTCGCCTCAGAAAAATCTTCTAGGAAGTTAGCCTTCTCAGTAAAGATCAGGGGTCCTCAAACTTTTTAAACAGAGGCCAGTTCACTGTCCCACAGACTGCTAAAAGGCCAGGCTATAGTCTAAAAAAAAAGATGAACAAATTCCTACGCATACTTCCCATATTTTATTTTGAATTAAAAAAATGGAAAAATACACTATTTAAAATGTAAAGCAAGAAAAGTTAAATCAACAAACCTACCAGTATTCAATGGGAACAATGGGCCTGCTTTTGACTAATGAGATGGTCAGTGTCTGGTTCCATAGTTGTCATTGCTAGTCATAACAAGTGATGCAAGTGTGCATCAATTAGTCTAGATCTGGTTGGAGATTTCACCATTCTGGAAAAAGTCTGTTCACAGACATAAGTATTGGCAGACCATTTGTGGAGGAAGAATTTGTTAAAGAATGCCTCCTTTCTGTTGCCAAAGAGATGTGTCCAGAGAAGGCCACTTTATTTAGTACAGTCAGTCTTTCAAGACCTACAATTACATGAAGGATTGAAGAAATGGGAGACAAGTTGTAACTGCAAAAAAAAAAAAAAAAGAATAGATCTTCTAACTTCAGAAAAAAAAAAAAAAGATCCTAGGCACCAGCAAGCTAGTCTGATCACAGAGGAGAATGAGGGAAGGAGTGGAGAGACAGGGAGACAGGGAGAAGGGTAGTTGGAGCGACAGGGAGAAGGGTAGTGGAGCACACTTCACACATGCGCACTGCAGGCCTGGAACAAGTCAGCTGCTAAGCAGGACAGGCAGTGGTGGCAAAAACCCCCGATGGACTGGATAAACGTGCTTGGTGGGCCACATGTGGCCCACAGGACATAGTTTGAGGACCCCTGTTAAAGAGTCTCTGAGGGATTGACTTAGAGAGAGAGTGAGTTTCTCCCACCTACAGGAAGGAAATACAGGAATTCCCAGAATCCATAAATGAAAGCCATGTCCACTCAGAGGTCTCATTGGCTCAGACATAATTGATAGACTAGACTCCACCCCTTCAATCTTAATCCTCTCAAATCCCAAATTGACACAAGATTATGTAACTACCACAGATGGGTCAACGCTTTCACTATTGTACCTGCTTATTGATGTTTCGATTCTTAGGGCCTTGTCTTTTTACCATGTTTACTTTGAGCAGTTTGGTCTTCCTTCAAATGCTATCTTTGCATTAAATGTTTTGGTGATAGATATTAGGAAAGTAACATGAACTACTGTAAAATATAAGCCAATCAGTCTGGAAGAAATACAACCAGAGTGTTCCTCAGAGGCAAAGAAGGCCAGGCTTAGTCTTACATACTTTGGACATGTTATCATGGAGACTAATGGTGGAAAAGGGCATACATCGTGTTTGGTAAAGTGGAGGAACAGAGAAGGAGAGGAAGGCCCATTGAGGTGCAATAACACAGTGGCTGTAACAGCAGACTGGAGTGAGGATGACACGGGACCCCAGCAGTGTTTTGTTTTGTTTTCCAAAAGGCCACAGCCAACTAGATGGGACCCAACAACGATAATTAGGATATCTGGTATTACACAAATTTAGTTATGCACTCAAAATCCCACAATTGGATTTATGTTGGGAATTCAACTCCTGTATATGGGTATACACAAAATATAAAAAATAACATTTAGTAGAGAAAGAGTTCTTCCTAATCCCCTGCCACATAACACTCCTTTTCTTCATATTCAGTCGGGCTTTATTGTAGAACTAAGGTTCTGCTCACTTAGGTGTGTGTCCGCATCTGGACCATCAAGTAGCTCTTATTCAGAAATGGATGATGGAAATGTCCAGCATGAAGAAAGGTGGGGAAACAGGATGATTCAATACTGGACTTTGGAGGTAGTTGAGTTTCAGAGACAATAAAATGTAGTGGTTAAAGCAGAAAAAAATACAGTAATGATCATATAGAAACGGATTTCAAAATGCATAATGCTTAATAGGCTATAACTAATTGCAATACATAGTAAGCATTAGGATAATCAAATATTACTCCTGAAAATATACTCCTGAAAATATACTCCTGAAAATATACTCACAAAAATATACTACTGGTCACAGTCTTTAAAATGAAAGTACTGAACATAATCTAGTTTATTAAATGAAAAAGTTATAAAATAAAATACAAATAAGTCAATCACTTGAAAAATTTAACATACTATAAATAATACTTCTTGCCAAATAAATAGTTATTATGCTAAGAAACTATGTAATTCTGAAAACTAAGAATCAGAGCTGAAATTCAATGCATAAGTAAAAATACAATTAAGTGAACATGACTCTGATAAGTTATTTAAGACAAAAATTGAGAAATTAAAACAAATTCAGATCAAAAATAATATTAGATAGATATTAATATTACATAAACCTAAAATATATGCTGCTAAATTTTAGGAACATTTGAAACTTTATTTTATTTTACTTTATTTTAATCTTATCTGATTTTATTTTATTGGGGGCTCTTACAGCTTTTATCAGAAACCATACATATATCCATCATGTGAAACACATCTGCACATATGTCATCATATTTTTCACATAATTTTCTTTCTGCTTGAGCATAAATAAACTGATAAAGTGAAAAATCAATGTAGATAAGTATGCACAGGAGATATTAAGAATCTAAAAAAATATTAAAAATCCTCTTGTCCCACTTGAAAATTTACAAGAATATATGTATATATTTATGTTTTTTAACAACAGTCCATGGAAATTGCAAGTGCCTTTACACAAAGGTGAGGGCTTGTCTGTTACCTAATTTATTTTAATATCTATTAAACTGAATGTTACATAATAATCACTCAAAAGACATTTTCCCCTATAAAAATAAAATATTAACAAAAGGTGGATGAAATAATTCAGTAGGGTATTAATACAAGTGTCACTGAACTAAGCTAATTTTTCAAAACAATTTTGTTGAATGACTAACTAAAATTGGTGTTATAGTAATGTGACATATCATAAAACACAAAATTAGAACACTTCAGTATGTGAATAAGAGCATATGATAATACTAATATGCCATTTTGACAAATTCTTAAAACAGACTGTAAGTATGAAAAATATCATCAATTGTAAGTTAAAACATAAAATATTGCTGTTTTGATAAAATATGAAATTAAGCAAGAATGGTAAGAGGGTGACCTGGGGAAGATGGCAACCAGATAGCATAAACCCAGAGCTCCTGGAGATTGGTGAGTGGGAGAGATTTGGGGCCTGGTGGGGCTCTCATATTGGTTTGTTGACCTCCCCCAAAAAGTTCAGAGCCCTCCTGTGAACCAGAAGTAAGCCTGAACCACTTGTTAGCACTCCCAATGGATGCCAATACTTCCCACTGATGTCTGCACCTCCCATGGACACCTGGCAACTCCCAGACACAGCAGCCCCCACAGATGTCAACACTCCCCACAGACACCAGCACCCTCAATAGATGCTGCTGTTTCTTTTGTGGGAGTTCAGGGAACCTGCTCTGCGCCCCGCCCCGCAGCAGAAAGGTCCACATGGCATGGGCGCCCATGCAAATCGCCAGTCAGTTCTCTCCACCCCAGGGTCCAGGGGTCCTGTGGGGATTCTCTACGCAGATCTGCACCCTACACTCCTCACCCCCAGAGATTGTTGTCCCATGGAGAGGAGCCGGTCAGTCCCTCTCCCAGTTACCTCTCCCAGTTACCTCTCCCAGTTACCCTAAGGCAGCCAGAGGCTTTTTTCCCCACTGTCCACCTTTGGGCTCATCTCCAGCCATATCCCTCCTTGCCAGGCTCTTATACCCCACCCCCATGCAAATCACACATACTTGAAGAGTCCTACACAGCCACTATGCTTGAGATCCCACAGAAAGCTTATACCAGGCAAGTCTTGCTGAAGCATTGGGGTAGGGACTCAGCATTTAAAGCTAACATAAGACAGATTCCCATCTCCCAGCTCAATCCCATCCTTCCCTCTGGGCTCTGAGCCTGTGGTGATTCTGCACACCAGTGGCAGGCCTCCCCTCCCACCAGCCTACCTGTGGGAAGTGCCCCTGGCCAGAATCAGATCACCCAATCACCAACCCATGCCCTAAACCCACTCCATTGCACTTGATCAACACTTAGACTCACAATGTGTTCAGCTGCACACAGTTCCTGAGGAGACCTGAGGGAAGCTAAAGCACAAAACTCAGGAGAAAATGAAGGGAAGCACAGCAGAACAAAGGGGAAACACAACACCTCAAGGCAGTGGGCTAAAGGCAGCCTACAGAAAATCCAACACCAATCTCCCAAAGAGAGAGCGCAAGCCTCTGAGACACTGGGGGAAACGGCACCTAGTTCAAATAAACCAAACAAAAAGACACCAAACTGCTTCCACTGTGTCAACAAGAATGGAGAAACCAAATTCAATGCAAGATGACCACCTGGACCTAATGACAGTCATAGAAAATACAGATGTTGATCAACCAAGGAAAGAAATCTTCAGAATGTTGCTAAGACAATATCCTGATAGCTCCCTATATGAACCAAACTGCCCACTGAGGAGGCTGGCAAGGGACCTGAATAGAATTTTCACAGAGGCAGAAATCCAAATGGTCAATAAACATATGAGAATATGTTCCTGATTATTAGTCATAAAAGAAGTGCAAATCAAATCAACGAGATTCCACCTAACACCCTCAACAATAGCACAATTCAAAAACAATCAGAAAGCAACAAGGGTTGAAGGGACTGTGGGAAGTGAGGAACCCTTATCAATGGCTGGTGGACCTGGAGCTATGTTCAGCCACAATGAAAGTCAACTTGGCGATATCTAAAACTGATGGAACTTGAGCTGCCTACCATCCGACCCAACAATCTCCCAACTGGGTATATACCCAGAGAAAGAAAAGAAACAAACCACAGCCAGCCAACTGTGCTCCAATGCCTATCGCAGCACACTTCATAATTGCAAGGAGTTGGAAACAACCCAAATTTTCATCAACTGATGAACAATTTAAAAAGCTGTGATACATAGACACAGTGCATTGCTGAAAAATAGTTATGAACACATGAAGCATATCGTCACATGAGAAGAACTGTGGAAGTTTTGCTAAGTGAAGTAAAACAAGCACAAAAGTAAAAGTACAACATGAGTCCTCTGAGGTGAACTTAAAAAATGCAAAATGGGCATAAAGGGGGCACAGGGGGAAAAGCTACTATATATTGAAATCCCTGGGGTGTGGCCCAGGTAGAATGGCAGGGGCCAGACCAAATCCAGGGTTGCATCAGGTAGCTAACTGTGGAGGGGAGAGGAAAATGGCGAAGTGTCATGAGGAAATGGGACACCAACACACCCAAGGGGAGCATGTTGTTGATATCTCCACCGGGAAAGAGGAACCAAACTTAAATTCAAGGCTCCAGGATGCCATTGCAGCATGACGGCATGGAGTGGGGAGCCAGGGGAGGGGTTGGAGGGCTCAGCCCCAATCCCAAGTATGTGGACAGCCGCCCTCCCCTCAGAGGAGTTTTTTTGGATGTCATCACTGAGGCTGCAGCTCGGGGAGAGGGACATGTCTGACCAGAGCACATGAGAGCAAATGAAGGGGGAGAAAGAGAGAGTGGAATGCATCCTGGTCCATTGAGCCTTGAGAAAGATCTCCCCACTCAGAACAGCCATTCAACAGATATGGTCAGTCCCACTACGAAAGACAGTGTCCCTTGATGACCCAAGGTCCTACAGGACAACACTGGAGAAGCAAGGTAGGTAGGGAATGCACCCAGTCTGAACCCGCTACACCGAGGCAAGTTTGTGCAACAGAGCAGCATGAGGAGCAGAGCATGGATTTCCCGAGGGAGTGTCAAGAATATTCTTTGGGACCAGGATGTGGAACCCCATCCCCAGTGGGGGACATTATGGGAGGTCAATGGCCAGATTTGAACTATTTACTGGATTTTTTTATTATTGTTTGTTTATTTATTTTGCATATATATATATATATGTATATATTGCTGGACATTGGGTATTTTGTTGTTATCATCCTTTTGGGGATTTTGTCCCTTCATCCAGAAATGTCCAATTTATCTTTTGTACATATCATTATATCTGCAAGTCTATCTAGATAAGATAGGCTGGATGAACTGTCTGGAGGAGGAAAAAAGGGGAATGATGGTTTTGGGGAATCATGGGAGATGGGATGTGGGGGGAAGGAGGTGGTGTTGACTAGCCCAGGGGCAAGGGATCGATAAGAGATCCAAAATCAGAGACAAGGTGGGTGTGAGAGGCCTGATAGGGATTGATTAAGAGTAATGTAACAGAGAGAAAATACTGAAACCCAAATGGAGGATGACCATGATAGTGGGGCTAGGGGAAAGGAAAAGGAAAAAGAGGAAAGAATTGGGGGCTAAAGGGTATTTAAAGAGGTCTAAATACAGACATGTACATAGATGAACATATTTTATATGACATTGGGGAAATACATGAATATACATGAATATACTTATAGAGTTAGTATTAAGAGAGCACATGGACATTGCACCTCTATTCAAGTACTTCCTCAATCCAAGAACACATTGTTCTACTAAGTTGCATTCATAATGCTCACCTTCCCTGCATGATCACTGAAGACAAAGGTGTGCATTAACAAATGTGGTGAAGAAAACTGATGGTACTCTGCTATAAAAAGATGTACTTAAGTTATTAATGTTATTTCTTTTAAGTTTTCTACTTCTTTCAAGAATGAAGTTGGAATCTGGATTGTAGTTATGCAGTATTTATAAATTGCTCTGGTAACAATGGCATTTCACAATGGGTAGGTTTACTATGTAAATCAGTTGTGGTGCAGGAGAAGAATATTGAAAGCACCATGGAATGCTAAGAATATAAACTGATCTGTATTGGAAGACGTAAAACCAGACTGCTCTTTAGAGACAAGGATGACAAGACTTTATCTTTGGATATATGGTCTTGGTGACCAATCTATGCATAAGGACAGCATTTGTTGCAAGGTGAAGGAAGGCCCTCATCAAGATGGAATGACTCAGTGACGGCGTCAATGGGCTTAGGCATAGGAACAGTGGTGAGCATGGTGTAGGACCATGTAGGGTTTCATTCTGTGGTTTATAGGGTTGCTGTGGGTGAGCACTGACTCGATGGTCCCTAACAAGAAGCTTTCCGCTCCATGAACATAGGATATTGGTTCATTTATATAGGACTCTTTCGATTTCTAGTAGTAGTTTTCTTTGGCTCTCTTTGTGCAAGTCATTTATTTCTCTGCTTGGCTTTATTTGTCTGCATTTCACCATTCTGTGGCTATTGTAAACCGTACTGTTTTCTCTTCACTCTTGTTTTTGGGTGATATGGATTCAATTTTGACTCACAGAGACCCTATGTACCCCAGAACTTAACACCCTCCGCTCCTATCTTATCCTCACAATTTGAGCCCATTGCTGCAGCCGGTGTTGCCATCCTTGCTTCTAAAGAGCATCCTGGCTATTCAACATCCAAGAAATATTATTTTGTTCTTTTCCTTTCCACTCTGTTTTCAATACTTTTCATCAGTACCAAAATCCAAACGCATCAATTCTTCTTTGTCTCCCTTATTTAAAGTGAAACTTTCACATTCATATGAGGCTGTTAACAATATCATGACATGGATAAGACATTGTTTAGTCTTCAAATAACATTCTTGCTGTCCAACACTTTAGCGATTTCTTTGTGGCAGATTTACCTAACCTAATTTCTCAATTGCTATTTCTGTGAGCATGACTGTGTATTCAAGCAAGATACAATATTTGACAACTGCAATCTTTTCTCCATGGATTGTGCTGTTAGCTACTACTCCAGTTGTGAGGGTTTTAGTTTCCTTTTTACTGACATATAATTCATAATAAAGACTGTAATCCTTGATATTGATATTCATTAGCAACTGCTTTGCCTGCCAGTTGTCAAATCTTAAAATTGTTTCCAACAACTTTTGACCAGCCTTTGGCATTTCCACGTATGGAATCATATCTGCAAGAAATAAGAATTTCCATTATTTTTTGCCCTTTAGAATCCTTTGATTGTTTGTGTTGTCTATTGTCTGACAGACCTTTTTAAGATTTTCAGCACAATGATAAAAAAGAGTGATGATACTGGGCATCACTACCTGATTCCTCATTGGATGCTTTCCATTTGTTCTCATTGAGAGAAATGCTGGACTTTGCTTTTTCAAAGACAGCCTTTCTTGTGTTGAGAAATTCCTCTTCTACTACTATTTTACCGAATTTTTATTAAGAAAGTGTGATGAATATTGTCAAATTTCTTTTGATATAAACATGTAGTTCTTATTTTTTTTAAAGTTGTGGCTTAATTAGACTGTTTTCTGATGTTGAACATCATATGGTATTTTGTATGAATGCCATTTAATCATGGTGGTTCTGTATATTTTGGATTCCAATGACCCAATGTTTTTGAAAGTTTTTGCATTCATATTATTGTGGGATACTGGCCTGTTTTGTATTTGTTGTTTGTTTTTCTCTACTTTGATAATATCCTTGCCTAGTTTTGAGGTCAAAGTTATGCTCATTTCATAAAATGAATTTGGCAGTTTAAAGACCTCTTCTATATTCTAGAATATTTTGTGTAAAGCTGGTGTTCATTCTTCTCTGAATGCTTGGTAGAATTCTCCAGTAAAGCTATCTAGACCTGGACTATATTTGTTGGAAATTTTTCTTTTTTTTTTTTTGTTTTTCTTTTTTTTTTGTGGGGGGGGCGGGTCATCACTGCTCTCTGGTGGTGGGAGTAGGAGGCCCAGCCCCACTCCTGGAATTGAACCTCCATCTCAGTGGGCCACAGTCCTGCATACAACCACTACGCCACCGGGGCTCAGCCCAACTTTTTCATGACTTGATCTATTTATTCTGCTGTTGGTAGAATTTCCAGGTGAAGCCATCAGAACATGCAAATAAAAGGATAACATAAAAGTATACACTGACACTGGCAGCCAAATTAAAAACAAAACAAAAATTAACAGAAAAAAAAACACTGAAGAGATGTGGTAGGCCATGTTGACCAGGAAACAAATTCAGTGACACTCACATATGTATGTATAGGAAAGGGCTTTATAGCAAAGAGCAATTGTATAATGATCAAACATGCCAGGCCAGTCTAGATCAAGATCTTAAGTCCTACGTTAATCCTTATGTCCAATACTAGTCCATAAATTCCTCTTCAGATTCATACAACACATCCAATGATGCTGATTGCAGGAAGACACAGGCAGGTGGGTGGAAAGTCTTGTGGCTCTAATGGTAGTGGAAGCATCTCAGCACTAGTGTGGGCCTTCCCAAGGCTCCACCATTTCCGAGGTTCTGGCTGCCTTCAGCATAGTTCCATGTGGCTTGTCAACAGGAATGTGAAGCAGAGAGAGAGAGAGAGTGTGTGTGAGAGAGACAGAGAGAGAGAGAGAGAGAGAGAGAGAGAATGGCCCTTCCTCAGGGAGAAAGAGAGGAAGTACTCAGAATTCTCATTAGAAGGTCACTCTCACAAAGATGCATCACCAAGCTGTGTCCTCTTTTACAGGGTACCTTCCACCACTTCACTCTATCAAGTTAATACAAGAGTCTGTAACTACCACAAGAGGTTACAAGACAGAGAAACTCTCATACACTTGTGGTGGTATTGAAAAATTCAAAGTTTTTGGAGACTCTAAATTTAATAACCTTATAAATATACGTATATAAATTTCTCTGCTCTCAAATTTCCTTCCTAACATTCTCTCTTTGACTATATTCCTGGGAGCCCATAGTCCATGATTATAAACATGGGAGGAATGTAAATAAAGTATGGGGGTATGGCGCTGGGGAAAGAATGAGGAGAAGGAAAACATGTGTCAATGAAGATTTGAACATGTGTTAATATAATAGAAACATTTCTTTTCTTTTTTTTTTTTTTTTAAGTCATCACTGCCCTCAGGTGATGGGAGTAGCAGGCCCAGCCTTTGCTCCTAGGAGCTGAAATTGAACCTCCATCCCAGTGGGCCGCAGTCCCGCGCACAACCACTACACCAGGGCTCAGCCTAACAATTTGTATTTTTTTTTTTTTTTGGCATCACTGCTCTCCGGTGGTGGGAGTAGGAGGCCCAGCCCCACTTCTGGAATTGAACCTCTGTCCCAGTGGGCCGCATTGCACAACCACTATGCCACCGGGGCTCAGCCCCAGCATTTCATTTTTAAAATGAGACTGTGTTGTTCAAGTGTGTCTGTTATCTAAAATCAAGCAGAAATGTTTTGAACTTTCCCGAAGGAAATGAGAAATTTGCTAGCAATATATGGAAACAATAACCCTGTAAAATCTCTTTTTCAATAAACTTAAATCAGAAATCTTACTTGTTGTACATATAATTTATTATTAAACAACTCACTCTCTGTCCTTGAGTTGACTTTGACTCATAATAATCTCATGGAAAGGAGGATGGATTTCCAAGACTTTAGCTTCTTTGGGGAGTAGAAAGCCTTGTTCTTCTACATAATTAAATTAAAGGTATATTAATAAGTGAAAGTAGTATATTCAAGAATGAACATTTATTAGACATTTCATTTCCTCTAGTGTCTACCTCTTTCATTTCATAGATTACTATGAATTCTTCTTTTTGAGTATATGTATTTTGTTGAGTAGTACATGGTTAACCACTATATTTCTTTACTTTTACCATTATATTTCTTTAAAAATTACATAACAGTTATTTTATTGCAGGGGGTCTTTTCTAATTTTTCTTTCTTTCTTTTTTTGAACTTTGAACTTTTGAACTTTTATTCAACTTTGTTCATTTATTTGGCAAATGTAGGTGGGGTAGGTCTGTAATTAGGTGTTAGGCTAAGCGGTGGTGAGTGGGAACTTGATCTTGGAGTCATGGAACTGCTTAACTGCAGGCCGGCGGCATTTGCTGGCTACAATTTCTCCTACCGTCATGATTTGGATGGCATGGGCCTGGGCTTAATGCTGAACATCCATGTCCCAGATTAAAAGTAACATTTAAGGCTCAGTGGCATAGTAGTTGTGTGCAGGACTACAGCCCACAGGGTTGTTGGTTCAAATCCAGCAGCAGATCTTCAGGATCAAGGCTAGACCTCCTACTCCTACTAGGGGACAGTGATGCTCCTCCCCCAAATAACATTAAGACTAATTAAAGTGCAGGTCTGGAATGTCCTCAGCCATCACTAACATTCAAATCCAGGCAGTTGATATTTAAAATAAAATTTCATCCAAAGTGCTGAGCCCTGGTGGTGTAGTGGTTGTGTGCGGGACTGTGGCCCACAGGGTTGGCAGTTCATATCCAGCAGCAGCTCTCCAGGAGCAAGGCTTAAGGAAAAACATAACTGGCATGCTAATTTTTTAAAGAGTACTCCTATTTCATACTTAAAGAAGCAAAAATTTCATTTGCTTATAGTCACACAGCTAATCAAGGACAAAGTAATTTTTTTTGTAAAAGAGAGAGTTTTATACGAAGGCTTAGTGTACATTAAGAAAGTGTCCCAACCCAGTGCTTTCCAAACTCATGTCCAACATTAGCCCACATGTCCAACACCAGTCTACAAATTCCTCCTCAATCTCATATGCAAACACAATGACTCTGACTGCAGGAGGAAAGCCTGGTCAGTGAGTGTGTAAGCTTCTCAGCGCTGCTAGGAGACTCCACACTGCTGCTCCAGCACCCAGGGCTGCACTGGGGTAGATCCATGTGACTTCTCCTCAGACATGTCTCTCAGAAAGTGAGTCTTGTCTACTGAAGTAGGGAACGGACTAAGGCAGCTGCACCCTGGTCTGACCATCAGAAAGAAAAGGACCTGAGACCTAGAAAGGCAAGGCTCACTGAGCCATTTATCTCTCAATTAATTTGGCAATTAATTGCACATGTGCTTTTCTTAGACAAAGTAATTTTTAAAAATTCAATCTTCTTATCACAAATGTCAATTAAACTTTTGAGCAAATACAATGTGTAAAGAAAGAACTATTATCATCAAATATTTCTGTCTTCATTATAATTACATTTTCCAATTTTGATATTTTAGTGTTTAGTCCTTAGTTCTAAAAACAATATGCATATTTAAATTAGTGCTATTAAATGATTGATATACATGCATTCAGCTAAGTCTTAGAAATAAAGAATAATTTCATTTTCACAACCACAAGTTATCCATATGAACTCTGGAAATGGTCCTTTTCCACAATGAGATTCTAATCTAAGTGTATGCATGTGTAATTTTTCTTTGTTTGAATTTGTCTCCATGCCTATGTGCATGAAAATAAAGAAGATTTAAAATTAAAAATTAACAAGCTTTGTTCATATTTTAAAGAGTTATTTTTACTGGGAAAAATATCCATAGTAACAAATCAATCTAAATAAAACTATAGCATAAATGGGAAAAGCTATGAGTTTTATGTAGATAAAATAGGCAGTATATTTATTATTAGATTTTATCAGACTGAAAACACATTTGAAACAATCCTTAAAGACAAATAGAGAAAAAGATTGTCATTTTTTTAAATCTGGAATTATTTCTCCACTAAAGAATGTCACGTAGTCTGTATTTTGATACTTCCTGTTCATAAATATCTCCAGACTGTGAAGCACTTAGCAATTGTTTTGCAATATCATCAATGTCCATTTTTCTTCAAATATTTTCAGGCCTAAACAAAGCACTGTTTATTAAATTATGAATATTGGTATTCTAATAGGGTCAATATAACTAGAAAACTTTACTCAGTGGCAGTGAATTTGGTTTGGAGTTTAAGATTTGTAAACATTTAAGGAGAATATCTAATCTAATCCAATGCAATCATAACATATGCTAACTGTGCAACACTTCGTGGACTATTCAATATGTCTCCTAACAAATTACAATGCTGACAGCTTAACTTTTATTATTCAAAGCATATTATTCAGTATTCTAAATGTTAATCCAAATTATTATAAAATCTACAGAGAAATGTTATCATTAACTATTTAAAATTCTTATACTTATTCTATTTTTAATTAAATTACAGCTAA
>PVJH01044632.1:0-12882 GCA_004026705.1 Nesogale talazaci | reverse complement strand
GGGGTGCTAAGAGTAAGGCAGCCCTTTGTGCGTGGTCTACCTCAGCCCTCACCCAGGGTGGGGGCTGAGGCCTGGGATCCCTTGGTGGGTGGGGGCTGCAGAGGGGCCCTGCAATCTCCTTGGGGAGCTGGAGGACTGGGGACCTCTGCCTGCCTTCCGCATGCCCTCCCCCCTCCCCCATACCTTGAGGCAGGCTCCCTCCACTCAGGGAAGGGCTTTCCGGGACCTTGTCTGCTCTGGGGGCTCCCCCTGGGGACTGGTGAGTGTGGAGGACACGTGCTCTGACCCCCAGGCCACTTGTTTGTAGGGGCTTTCCAGTCACCCCCCTCTGAGGTTGGGTAGAAGGGTTCCATCCAACAGGGGCCTCAGTTTCCCTGCTGGGGGTGGCAGGGCCCCCAAAGGAGGGACCCTCTTTTAAAGAGGGGAGGGGCTGTGGCAGCCAGCCTGGGTTCTGCTCGCAGTTAATCCATTCTCCCCCCTTGTTTCAGAGCCCTCAGCCACCTATGCCCGACAGCTGGAGGGCAAGGCGAAGCTGCTGGAGGGTGACCCCAAACTCGTGACACAGGTAGGCACGGCCACTGCTCCGCATGCCCCACGACCCACCTGTCCACACCTGTCCCCCTGCAGCCCTGCTGGCTGTTCACCCTGGGACCTGCCGGCCCCCAGACTGGGCTGTCTCCGCATGGCCTCTGAGCTCCCACTTGTCACTGTCTGTCCAGGCTGGGGGCAGGTGAGGCCTGTGCCCCGGTGGGTGCTTGACCCCCTGCTGCTGTGTGTCGGGGGCTCGGCACCTGGCACAGCGCCCTCTGACCATGGTCCAGGCAGGTTTGAGAAGAGATGGCCAGGAGGGGGGCTTGGGGCACTGTGGGGGCGGGGCGAGGCAAAGTGGGCAGTGCTTGTGCCGTGTGGGTGTGGCTGTGATGGGGGCGGGGCCAGATGAGGCGGGGCATGAAGGAAACTGCTACCCTATAGGTCCTGGCTTATTCTGAGCCCCTCCCACTGTGGCCCCCCCGGCCATCCTTCCTGCTTCTGCACTGAAGAGTCTGCTGCCTGCTGCTTTCTGGGGCATGAGGGGGGCCCTCTGCCACTTGCCCACCTCCCACCGGCCTCTCCGAGTACACCCCTCCCCCCCCCACCCCACTGTGTAGCCTTCTGCGCACACCTCACCTGGGTCTGGGGCTCGGCCCCTCCTCCCGCCCCACATGCCCGCGTGCCGCATCTGGGCTGTTTCTAATTCGGTGATGTGGGGTGTGGCCGACACCCAGGGCTGGTTCTTGGCAGTGGCTGGCTTGCACTTTCCCACCGATGGGGGGTCTGCTGCAGGCGGGGTTTGGCAGCCCCTCTCTCACAACCCCGCCACAGCCCCTCCCTGCAGAGCCAGAGCCACCCTTCACATCAACACCCCCTGGCCAGGACAAAGCACCTAGTCAGCAAGGTAAGCAAGGGCCGACTGTGCTTAACTTAACTCACGTGGGGCACACATCAGCCAGGCTTACCTTGCAGGGTCATTCTCCCTACGTCCCGCGGTCCTGTGGGCACCCCTAGTCTCACAAGAACCCTCTTTCCAGGGCTGGGGTCCTGTTCCCTCCTGGAGTGGCTGTGGCTAGTTCCGGAGTCTCTTGATGTGACAGGATCCAGGTCCTGCGGTGGATGTGGCAGCCCTAACCTTGCCCCCCTGGACGGTGTCCAGGCGGGCCAGGCATGTGGGCACAAAGCCCCGTCAGGGAGCCTCGGGTAGGGCCCACAGGGCAGGCTGGACGATGACCAGGGGAGACGGGTGAAGCAGCGCTCTCCGCAGAGTGCCCTGGGTGAGCGACACAGACAGCACCAACCCGGAAGAAAGCTGTATCCTGGGAGAAGTGCAGGCAGGCAGCGTGCTCCTAAGAAGCAAGGTCCTTGCCTCACGTCCTTCGGACGTGTTGTCAGGAGGGACCTGTCCTGGGAGGAGGATGTCGTTTCTGCCTGGGGAAGCAGAGGGGCAGCGGGAAAGAAAGACCCTCGACCAGCTGGGCTGCAGCAGTGGGCTCCACCAGAGAGCACAGCCCAGGACCCCGCAGGGCTCTGTTCTGTGTTGTAGGTACGGCATTAAAGGGCAGTGACAGTGACAACGTGGAGGTGCCCAGGTCCAACGCCACCGGGGAAGACAGTCCAGACAGTCCAGCGTCCTCCTGTGGCCTCAGTACTGCTCACACCCTGACGGGCCAACCTGGCCGAGCCTCGTAGCCAGGCTGGAGGGTGGGCAGGCAGGCAGGCAGGCGGTGGGGGCACGGGGTCTCCCCCCAGATTTCTTTCCAGCAGGGGCTCACGTGTTCTCTCCCCCCCCAACCCCCAAGTGAGCTAGTATAGGGCTGGACCCAGCACCCTGAGGAGGGGGGAGAGGAACCGGAGCAGCCTGGGTGCTGGGGCACTGGACGCCCACCTACCTGTGGTTACGTAAGGGCTGCTGGGGACGCCAGCCGGCGAAGGCCCCAGGAGCCTACACGTGGGCCAGGAGGGAGGGCCTGGGGTCTGAGCTGAGCTGGGGACAAGGAAGGGGAGGCAGGGAAAGGGCCCAGCCTTCTCAGGGAGGCCAGGGTCTGTTGACTTCATGCCACCTGTGGGCCCCTGGGGGTGGCTCCGACAGCAGCTAAGCTGTGGTATTCTCAAGCCCTGGCCTCCGACTGCTTGTCCGTAAAACTGGCATTCACACCCCCACTCCCTTACCGCCCACTGGTTTCTGCCCTGCGATGACCCCTGGGAGAGGCAGGGATGACCAGCAGAGGCCCGCCGCTCCCTGTCCATCACAGGGTTTCTGAGATGGCAGGGAGGTGGGTGGGGTAGGGCAGGCGCAGCTGAGGTCCGAACTGAGTCTGGGGTGGTTATGAGGAAGAAAGGGCAGTCAAGCAATTTACACACCAGCAGGGGTCCACCTCGGGGTGTGTGTGTATGTGTGTGTGTGTGTGTCCTGGGTCTGCAGAGCTCAGTGCAGGTGAACTGGGTGGTGGGTATGTGGAGGCGTGACTGCATCCCCCCATCTACCTCCTTCCCCAGTTTCCTAAGCCAACAGGGAACTCTACTTCAAGTGGTAATGAGTCTACCATCCGTAGGGGTAATCAAGGCACAGCTGGTGTGCCACTGCTGCTTCCAGTGGATGTTTCCATAGTGTGTGTGTGTGTGTGTGTGTGTGTGAGAGAGAGAGAGATAGAGAGAGAGAGACAGAGAGAGAGAGACAGAGAGACAGAGTCTGTGTGGGAAGGGGGAGTGTTTTCAGTCTCACACCATCCTAAAGGGGCATTGCTGGATGTGGACGGGGACAGGTCCCCTCCTGACCCCGCCCCAACTTTCCTGGGCGGCTGCGCCTGCCTCAGAGGCTGCATGGCCGAGCCCCGGCTGGCTGGCCGTTTCCTCTTCCGGAGTCCCTGCAGTTCCATCAACACAGCTGCTTCCCAGATGATTCAGCCCCGCCCCAGTCCCGCAGGACGCTACTTATTATCAGGGCTCTTGGCAGTGGGGGACAGGGCAGTAATTGACCCTGGCTCAGGGGTGGTCCCTCTCCCTCCCCACTACCAAGGAAAGAGCCAGCTCCACAGAGAAGCCAAGCCTGCATCTGGGGGGTGGGGGAGGGTGGAGAGGCTGGGGAATGGGCTGAGCCTGTGGGGACCAGACTGGAGCACCTCCTCCCCCCCCCCCCCCCCCCCCCCCCCCCCCCCCCCCCGGCACCCAACACATACACATCCAGGGGCCAGGCTGGTCCTCTCCTCACTCTGTGTGTCCTTGTGGCTGGCAGACCCCTACCTCTGGCTGGCTCCCCACCTTACCTTGCCACTGGCCCTCACCCTACCCGAAAGTCCTAGGCTGGCTTCTTGCCCTGTGCTCCCTGACTGGCCCCCTCCCTTATCCTCACTTCCCACCTCTGTTGCACCACTCTGGGACCCTCAGGCGCAGACGAGAAGAGGGAGCAGGAGGTACCAGGGGCTTCAGCAGACTCTGCTGCCGTACCTGTAAGTCAGGCTAGTGACATGCCCACGAGAGGCAGCACCTGGAAGTGCCCCTGGTTGGGCCTACCCTTCCTGGCCACCCTCTGCCAGGGCCTTTCCGAGGCCAGCTGACCATGGCCCTGGGCTGGTGGCCCCTGCTGGCCAGTCACTGCATGACCCCTGCAGTTTGTCCTTGTCTAAGCTCTGAGCCCCTGGGGGGAGGGGGGGGGAGCAGACACCCATCTCAGCCAGGTGGCAAGGTCCCATGACCACGTGTCCCGTGTGTGTGTGTGTGTGTGTGTGTGCCTGAGGTGGGAGGCTCGTCCTTCCTGCTCCCTGCTGCCACAGCGCCACCACTAGCCTCTCACAGTGACTGTCTGCGCTGGACCACGTGGTGCCTGGGGCTGACCATCCCGCCCTGCCCTGCTCCACCCCTGCCACTGGCAGCTTGGTTGGCAGCGTTTCAGAGCAGACTCCGGGGAGGACCCTCCCCATCTTGGTCCTGAGTGCAGGGGCCGTGTGGCAGTATGGCCGGGAGGGACAGGCAGCCTCCTTGGGTCTCGGCGCCCACACCTGTGAAGGGGGCCCTGCCGGAGCCGGGAGGCCCTGCTGGTGCAATTGGTGAGCTTGCTGCTGAATCCAAAGCTTGGAGGGGTGAGCCATCAGGCACCTCAGAAGAAAGGCCTGGCTGTCTATTTCTGAGAAGTCACCATGGTAACCCTGTGGCTGGGCAGACTAGGGGCTCTAGATAGCCTCACCTGCAGCTGGGGGCAGAGGTGTCTGCTGGGGGGATAGGGTGACCTTGTGTGTGTGTGTGTGAGAGAGAGAAAGAGAGAGAGAGAGAGAGAAAGAGAGATAGGATAGGGTGAGGGAGTTCCCTGTGCTACCCCCCTTCCCCCCATTGACAAGCCAGCAAACTGAGGTGTGAGTGTTGTCAGTCCTGTGGCCCCAGGCAGGCAGTGGTGAGCCGTTTGTACGGCCGCAGGACGGCTGCTTGGTCGGGAGCAGGCTTGGTACAGGTGATTTTCGGCATGGAGATTGCATGGGGAGCAGGGAAGCCGGGCGGTCATCATCAGCCTGACTAACGGCTCCCTTGTCCCTGCTGCTGGGTCTGAGTGCTCATTAAGATGCAGCCTCGGGGGTCCCCTAACTGAGCGCCCCCACCCCCCATTCATAACGGCCTGCAAACATGAGCACTTCCAACGAGAGGAAGGAGGGAGCAAGCTGGACCATGCTTACTGGCTGTGCCCCAGGTGGCAGGTGCCTGGTGAGGACATGCTGGGGCAGGGAGGGGGTACAGACCAAGAGCCCATCATGCCTAAGTACTGAACACAGGTCCTCTGCAGTCCCTCGGGTATGGTGGGCTCAGGTTGGAATCTGGAGGGGCTAGCCTTGGGGACCCCTCTGCCTGGTCCTGGCCCAGCTGAGACCTGAGGTCACTGGGCACTGTTTTCTCTGGTTCTAGCTGTCCCAGCCTTCCTGGGGGCACTTCCGGGACTGAGGTGTGTGCGCCTATGTGGGTAGGGGCCTCCCGAGTGCCATGCCCAGCTCTTCTGCTCTGTCCTCTCCCACCCCCAGCACCTGTTCTAGCAAGCACCCTCCCAGCCACCCTCCCTGCTTCCCCCCACTCTTCCTGAGCTGGCAAGAATCTGTAGAATGGACAACGGAAGTGACGTCCCTCCCCAGCCCTGCCCCTCCTGGCGCAGACCCTCACCTATGGGCTCCCCAGTTGTGGGAAGGGGACCTCCAGGGTGATGAGGCTTAGAGCCCCCCAGGCCCCTGGCAGGGAACAGGGGGCACAGCTTCTGGAGTCAGGCCGTGAGGCTGCTGAACTGGCCAGGTCTAGGGTGGGAGGTGGGGTGGGGATCTCACACCATCACTGCCCAGGTGAATTCTGCCAGGCCAGGGCCCTTTGCCCTGCAGACCGGGGGGTGGGGGGCCTGCCCCAGGCTGGCCCCACTGTCCTGAAAATACCCTCAAGGTCCTGTTGTTGCCCCCCCCCCCTCACTTCTCCTAGCTCTCCTGGGAGCTATCTCCCAGTCCCAGTCAGGAGGACCAACCTTGTCTCCCCCCTCCAGCTCCTGTCACCTGCCCCCTGAACCTAGTCCATGCGCAGGGTGTGTCTCTGTTTTCCTGCACACACAGTGGCTGATAATGGTCTCAGTTACACCCAGGCCCTGTGCAAACAGGTTCCCACGAGCACACCTTGCTGTCCGCTCCCCATTGGCCTGATAAGGCCTCCGGGTCCTCGAGGCTGCCCTCTGTAGTCGCACTGCTGCACGTGCTAGCATTTCCGTGTCCTTGCGGGCTGGGATGCCTGCCTGCGGGTCCTGCCCACCGCCCGTAGCTTGCCCCTCTGGGTAAAAGGCACGGCCATCCAGACCACCAGGTCTGCCCAAGATGCCAGCCATACGCTTGGGGCTCTCCACAATACCCTCACCTTCCCACTGCCCCTTCAAGATGCCAGCTGTGGATGTGGGCACCTCGGGGTTCCCCTCACTTCTGACCTGCTGGCTACAAATCCAGGGCTCCCTCTCCTTCAGGAGACCAGCCTCTGCCTGCATCCATGCGGGCCACCGGATCATCGGTGCCCAGAGTCTGCTCTGCCCCTGTGCTAGGCTCTCCCTACTGCCCACCTCCCCCAATGGCCCTTGCTTCCAGCACCTTCCATGGTGCACAAGAGTCCTGGTGGCTTAGCGGGTTAGGAGTTGGGCTGCTGATCTTAAGATCAGCAGTTTGAAACCCAGAGCCTCTGCGGGGTCCAGAGTCACAGCCTCGGCATAGTGAGTCACCTCACTGCCCAGGGTCCCTTCTTCCCCCACCCCCGTTCAGTCCCTGCTTCCTCCCAGGATAAGATCCTGGACCTCATACCACCAGGAGACCCCCCCCACCCCCCCCCGCGGCAGACACTCGGATTTTTAATTTGTTTCTAAGTGCACACGCGGTGACTCATTTCCACGCATCGTTAGCCACGGGGCCAGTTAATGAGAGGTGGTGCGTGCGCCCGCCCGCCGCGCTAATAAAGTTCTGCGGCGTGCCCGTATTTATAGATGTGCTGGGGAAAGCGTGCGTGCAGCTAATTAAAAAACCCTCCCAGGCCCCCAGAAGCGCCCCTCCCCGCAGGGCGTTCCCTGTTGGGGGAGGGGGGACCCAGGGAGGCGACCCGCCCCACCCCCACTCCCAGAGCCAGTGTTTTCAGGACAGCACGTGCGTTGGTCCCAGACCAGAGATGCCGTGACGGACAAGGGGCACACAGCCCCACACAGAACCAGGGTGCCGTGGGGGTCAGCAGAGGGACGGCGTTGGCCAGGGGCTGCTGGGAGGCGCACGTTGCCCCATAGAGTCTGCCCCTCCAGCTGCCCAGCCGGCAACAGCAGCCATCAGCCACCCCATCTCCCCACGGAAGGGCCACCCTGGCGGGCACAAGTCCGCCCCGCGGCCCGTGGGTCATGTCCCAGGGGCAGGTCCGGGCTGAGCTGACCCCCCAGGGCTTTCCTGGGTCTCGGCAGCAGTCAGCTGGCCTGTCTATGGAAGAACTGCTGAAGCCGGCAGGGTGCGAGGCGGGAGGGGCGTGGCCATGTGTGAGGGGGTCACTGCCATGGAATCCAGGTCTCCCACCCAGAGGGACGTCTGGGGTCTGGGTCTGCTGAGCTTCCACTGCTTCCCACCCCTCTCTCTGCAAGGCTGGGGGTGGGGGATGTTCCTACAGTGGAGTGTGTGTGTGTTCTCATTGGACTCCTGGGGCACTGGCACTTGGGGTGCTGGGGTTCAGAGGGTGCTCTTGCTTGGAAGCAGGGAAGTCATCGAGCCTCCCGGGACAGATGCCAGGGGCAGTCAGGGCTGGGGATAGCGGGCCAGTGAGGGACGGCGTTGGCCAGGGGCTCTAGGCAGACCATCACGAAGTGTCTACTGGGGAGCAGGCCCTGGGTGCTCAGGAACCCTGGCCTGAGGCCGCCCTCTACACCTGTCCCCCTTTCCCCCAGCAGGCGGGCCCCGGAGAATTCCGGACGCTGAGGAAAGGCTTTTCCCCGTACCACTCAGAGTCCCAGCTCACAGCCCTGCCACCCGCCTACCCGGATACCCTGGAGAACGTGAGTGCCACCCGGGGCCCCTACTGCAAAGCTCTTGCCCCAGCAGCCAGGTCCGAGGCAGGGGCCCTCAATGGCCAGGGCCATGCTGCTTCCAACTCAGGGAGCCCTCCTCATCCGGCAGCCTGCCTTGTGTGGCTGGGCAGGGCCCAGCCCTAGTGGGGGTCTTCCTCCAGGCCAAGGGATGGACCCTGTGGAAGGTTCCAGAGGAAGGAGGCCCTTCGTATCATGTGAGGCTGGCACCCCCTGCTGGACGGCGGGGGAAGCCCGGCCTTCAACCTCGGGTCCCTGGCCTGCTCCTGGCTCCCCGCCATCAAGTTCATGGGAGACCTAGACTGTGTTCCCGAGTAGAAAGCCTCCCCTGTCTCCCAGAGAGCAGCTGGTGGTTTTGAACTGCTGACCTTCCAGATCACTGCCCCCTGAAAAAAAGAGTCCAGCTGCATCACCAAGCCCCCTGAAAAAGAGATCCCCACCTGATTTCCTGACACACGGACCTGGGGCCCTGGGGCTGGGCAGCCCAGCCTGGGCCCCTGTTAGTTCAGGCCTCCCTGGACTCTTGTCTCACAGCCCTGCTCTGAGCCTCATTGCCTCCGGGGAGAAGCCCTCTCCTTCCATGCTGCCTGGGCTGGCACCCTTATGCGTGGGGGTCAGGACTGGGGTGGGAGCAGACACAACTGGCCCCTCCTCACGAGGCCATGTGTGGTCCTGTAACGAGGCCTGATGTGGGCTGAGGCCTGGGGGTCAGTTAGAGGCTGGCTGCCCAGGGGTGGTGGGTGAGGCTCTGGCACTGGTGGTCTTGGATTTGAGCCCTGCCTCCCAGGTCTTTCTGTGTGACTGCAGGCCTTCTGCCCTGCCCGGGGTGGGGTGGGGGGCAGCTGCTTCTGTGGGCAGCGCCACAGATGTCTGAGGGCCAAGGAGCCATTTTATCTGGGGTGGGGGTGGGGGTGGAAGATGGGGCGGCTAGACCTGGAGGCTCTTTGGCCAGCCTAGATCTGGCCACCCTTTGGGCGTGCACTCTGGTCACACAGCCTCATCCCCCAGGGCCCAGCCTGCCCCGAGCTGCCCTCTCCGCCCCCGGGCAGCTATACCTCCGCTGGACAGAAGCCGGAGGCTGTCATGCAGGCCATGAAGGTGAGACCAGGACCAGGTTCCAGGCCAGCTCCCGGGCGGGTGGGGGACTGCCCAACCTGACTGGCCCCCTCTGGCTGGGGTGGGTGTGGTCATCTCTGTTGAAGGGACCCGGGGAGCACTGTGGGGGTGGGAGTTCCTGCAGCTAGGGAGACTGAGGCCTAGGTGGGGCAGGAGAGGGGCAGAGGGGCTCAGGCCCCCAGGCTGAGAATTTGGTTTCCAGGTACAACAGGGCAAGGACAGCCTCCAGCATATACCTCTGTCAATTGGGCAGGTGGACTGCTCCTCCCCCCCCCCCCCAGAAGCCCCCTGCCACCCCTGTACACACTACACCTCCTCCTGGGGCACTCCCACTGTCACATGCACAAGCCCAGAGTCGTCAGCTTATCTTCTCCCTCCAAGGGGTCTGAGTGGGACAGAGTCAGGGCGCTCCCTGTGTGGGGGTCAGCAGGGGGTGAGGGCGGGCCCTGGTGACCAATGTGGTGCCTGCAGGTGCTGGAGGTGCACGAGAATCTGGGCCGCCAGCCCCAGGACAGCTGCGAGGAGGACCTGAGCGAGAAGGAGAAGGCCATCGTCCGCGAGATGTGCAACGTGAGAAAACACACACACACACACACAGACTCCTCCAGGGGGGCGGGCACACCCGGCCACATGCCCACTCCTCTGGTCTCAGAGAGGCAGGTCTCTGGGCTCAGCAGGATTGCTGCTCCCCACAGCGTCCCACTGTCTCTGCCCTACACATGGCGGAGTGGTCAGAGTGCTTGGCTGCTCAGGCTCCCACCTCTGGGAGGGGCTGTGACAGCCTTGGGCCCCCTGAGGAGACACTTCTACCCTGTCCCCTTGGGTCACTGGCTATCAGGTCCAGCCTGGCAGCAGGGTACTGGGTTGGGGTCTCTTGGGCTGTCCAGTGCTGGGGTGGCTACAGCAGCACAGGGGCAGTCCTGGGCTTGGGGTAAGGTGTAGGAGTGGGCTTGGGAGGGTCTCTGGCAGCCACAGGCCGGGCTGCCTGCATCCAGTGGTCACACGCTGGTGCCTCAGCTTCTCTCCAACGGTGCTGGTGCACAGGGCTGGTGCTTGGCAGGGCTGGGGCCACCCCCGGCCCACTCACATCTCACCCCCACCCCCACAGGTGGTCTGGAGAAAGCTGGGGGACGCAGCCAGCTCCAAGCCCTCCATCCGGCAGCACCTGTCTGGAAACCAGTTCAAGGGCCCCTTGTAGGTGGCTCCTCCTCGGCTGGGCGCGGGCCCTGGAATTGTACATAGGACAACGCTGGCCTGCCGCCCCCTCCTCCCACCCCACACACCGCGGACGCCTGGGCTTGCTGCAGCCCAGCTGCCTGGATAGTGTGTGGGCAGCTCATCTAGCCCCTCTGTAGCACCCCCCACCCCGTGGGACAGTGGCTGCCCCCACCTGTGGCGGCCCTGGGGCTTGGTGGTCAAAGAAATGTCCAATCCTCTTCCATCCCTTAGCAGCCCCCCGCCCTTGCCCTAAATGAAACCCCCAAACTTCTCTCACCCACGCACCACCTGAGGGTGTCTGTCTCCATCTCCCCCCCAGCAGTTCATCACTCAAGGGGCCGGACACAGGAGGTCCTCCCCCAACCCCAAGGCAGGTGCTTTAACCAGCCTCAGCCTGGTGTCCACTGTCCAGCACTCGTTTCTGGTCCCGGCAGGCAGGCGAGGAGGGAACCCTGCCTATAGGGACCCCAGGAGCTGTGTGACCCTCAGCAAGTGGCTTCACCCCCAGCCTCCTCCCTGGTAGCCTGGAGCAGCAGGTGCCACCCTCCCCCACCTCTGCTTCCATGTGCGCAGTACCCAAGAGCACTGGAGCCTCTCCTAGCAGAACTCGGCCTGGGGGCCAGTGTCCAGGACCGTGCACAAACTGTGAAGAGCTGGGTGTCCTGGAGGAAGGCGGGGCTCAGGGGGCCCCATGGAGACCTAACCCTGGAGGGCAGGCCGCCCCGCCCCCACCACCCTGGGGCCCCTTGGGACCCACTCCTGCCTCCGCCGCCCTCTGCTCTTCCTGGCCCTCAGTCTCCAGTGGGAAGAGCCCAAGAGGTGGGTCAGTACCCCCACATCATGTCCAGGAGGCAGTCTTCTGGGGCCCTTCCACACCCAGGATGGGGGCCCTTGGCCTCTGTGTCCAGGCAGGTGCTAAATGAGTCCCTGCGAGGGCACCCAGGGGCGTGGGGGCAAATCAGTCCACCTGGGCCCCGTTTGGCTCAGCTGCCACCGACAGTAAGCAATAAGTTAGGGTTCCCGGTACTGGCCAATACCCAAGGCCCACCCACCTCACCCGAGGGGCAGCACCCAGATGCCAGGAGTGATTTTGAGACCCTCCTGCTTCTGGCAGTACAGTGAGGGAGGAGGACCCCGGCCTTTGCCCGTCCCCTGCTGCTGTCACCCCAGCTAGTGCCCCTGGGGCTTCCTAGGGCAGGCTGAGGGGCCTCCCACCCAGGTGCACGGGTCCCACTGCTGAGGTGGGGGCGGGGGTGTAGGGGTGGTGGTGGGTGGTGGCAGCAGGTGGGCTGTTGCCAACCTTGGTGTCCCGCCACAAGGGCCTGTCCCTTCACGTGCTTGGCTCTTGCACCCTCAAGCTGCCCTGATGTGCCCCACTGTGACATCACCCCCTCCTGCGGCCACGGGAACCTGCCGAGCAGTCAGGCCCGTTGTAGCCACACACCAGTGTTCAGAGAGAAAAAGTGACCTTTCCTGTTCCTGCTCCTTGAGAGGAAACAAATACTACTGATTTTGTGTTTTGTAAGAGACGAGGCGCAGGGCTGTCTATTTTCATATCTCGGGGGTTTGGGCCACTCTTAGGAAGTGGCCGAGTGTGGCTCCCCGCCCGCCAGCTCCAGTGCCCGCGCCCACCTTCTACTGAACCACTTTGGGAGAAAAGGCCCTTTTTGATAGTGTGGTACAGACATTGAGTTGAACTATTTTAGTAAAAGGAGTAACTACGGTTGTGATAGTGTCTATTTGAGCTAGATAAATAAAGGCCTCTTTGCAAGCCTCTTCCTGCGTGCACTTGTCCCTTGGGGGTGGCCAGTCAAGGGGACGGGTGTGTGGGGGGTGTAGCATGCTGTCTACACAGGCCCCCCGTAAGGCATCTGCTGGTCCTGGAGCTGACGAGGGCAGCCAGGGTGAAAGCCCCTGGGCATGCCAACGGTGGTGGTCACCGCACTCCCAGAAGCCAAGACCAGAGGCTGCTGAGTGAGCCTTGGCCCTGCCTTTTCGCCCTAGCAGGCCCAGGGGCAGGCTCACAACTGGGTTTATTTGGAGACCTGCCTGAAAGAGTCTCAGCTCTCCCAAGGGGTGGGGTTCACAGGATGCTGTTACATTCACACTGGGAAAACAGAACTCTGTGGATGAGGCGCACAGACCCAGCCTCCCTCTGCCCTGGGGAAGGAAATAGGCTGTGCCGACATGGTGGGCGCACCCCCGCCAAAGAACTTTAATACAAAGGTTCCGAGCACGTAAGAGATGAGGCCAGCCTCCGGGAACACCACGGAGCGGGGCAGAGGCTCTGGGGAATCTAGGCACTGACTGCTAGTGGGGAGCGGGCTGGGCTGCTCGTCCTGCCAGGAGGCTGGCTAGCATTCACACAGCCCCAGGGTGGCCTCTGGTGCCCTGGCCAGCACCCCACAGTCCAGCATCTCACAGGGCACCCTACTGCCCCCCTTTAACAAAAGCTGTTTAGAAAACTTGTT
>PVJH01044631.1:0-12887 GCA_004026705.1 Nesogale talazaci | reverse complement strand
TTCTGTTGCTGTGGTCCCAGGGCCTGGTGGCCCTGTTCGTTGAAAAGACCTTTAAAAGCAAGTTAACTGATTCAAGAAAATGAGTTGGACGGAACTGTTTCTCCATAGCTCTAGGGGCTGCTTTCCTCTTATAATTCCCTTTTGTAGTGTAAACTTCTCACTCATATACATGCAGAAGTGCCATGGATTTGTTTCTCCAGTGAACTCCACTTTCGGGGAGATGCAAATCAAAACAATGATAGCTATCGCCTTCCACTCACAATAGGCTAATTTAAAGAGATCAGAGAGGAATTAATGCTGGAGAGGGTGTGGAGAGATTGTAACTCTTGTACACAACCGGAAGGTCCGTAACCACATGCAAGCATTATAGAAAGCCAAATAAACGACTGCCTAACAGAACTGGCAGTGGAAATACCATATGATCCAGCAATACCTCTGCTGGGCATATGCCCCAAAGAAGTAAGAGGTTGAACACAACAGATGCATGCTCGCTGGTATGTTCACTGCAGCACAGTTCACATGCTCATTACTGTACTCGTCATATTAGAAGCTGGAAACATCCCAAATGTCCATCAGTAGAAGAATGTACAAACTCTGCTGCCTACACACAATGGAATATTAAGCACCTCATAGCATAAATGAACTTGGAAACCATTATGTTGAGTGAAATGAGTCAAATCACAAATGGACCTGTATAATATGAAATCATTATTAAAAGCATAAACACCAAGTCAAAGGCAGGTTTCTGGTCTCAGATCATGTAATCTTCCAATCCACTTTCCCAATCAATGAGATTTAAGTCTGACTAGTTCCCATGAGCCATCTCTCACACCCCTCTTATTTGTGCAACTTAGAAACAACTTTGACAAGGAGGCCTCAATTAGCTGTTTAGCTTCTCATAATGCGGAGAGAGGGAGAAGACGAGTAAGTCCCTGACATATAGAATTGTCTGATGGTCACCCAAATCAACAGACACTCCTACCGGAGTGATTAGTAAACCTCACTGAAAATAACTTCCACGGGGAAAGAATCATGTTTACCTCAGAGAAAGAGATTACACTTCTATTGGTAGATAAACCAGATGAGGCAACCTGTCATTGGGGAAAACACCCACCTATAATTAATTACATAAATGAGAGAATTCTTCCATTAACTAATTCCTAATGGCATACATTTTTAATCTAGCATTATCCAGATCTTAGTGCCCCAGGACATGTGCTATAGACAACCGAGATCTTACACTCACTCCTTTAGAGATACACAACATCCTTCACAGGTCACACCAGAAGGCTCCAAGGGAAACTTCATGAAGTGAGGTGGGCTTCTGCTTAAAATCACCTGCAGTATACTTAAGGCACTGCAATACTCCATTAGACTTAAGACTAAAAAGCCCTAGTGTAAAAAGCAGATGGATTACCATCTCAATTTTATGGAATTAGTGGTAGCTGTATATGTATATGATTCATATACCACACAATTCAGCAGTTTAGTCATATAAAGAAGAGTTGTTCACTCAGCACCATAATTACAGATCATCTTTATCTTTCTTATAGCATATATATATATACTTGTAGGATGCCCAGTACATGGTGACTCGGACCTACCATATATTTAGCAAGTTTCTGCTGGCTTTATGTTTTATGGCATGTGCTGCTCTAGCAGGCAGTCTCCTACCTATATTGATGAGTGTTGTAATACTTATTTTCCCCTCTGTCTTGTATCTTTACTCTTGTCTAAATAATGTCTAGTTGCTTATGCTTTTAATCTGCTGAAGTCAAAAATTCATGTCTTGTAGACTAAAATTTTATACATATAAATTTTCTTTTCCTAAGCAGTGCTTTAAATTCTTTACCACTGGTTCAACTATTTTTATTGCCAGTAGAATTATCATATGCCCAATGGAAATGTTTTATAATGCTTTCCAAAAATTTGATAATGATGTCTCAAAAAAGAACCAGGAACATCTATAAATCAAAAATATGTGAATGGACTTTTGGGTCACATGCAATCACAGTCCTAGTGAAAGAACAATTGATTCTTATGACATGACCCTACTTGATGCTTGCCCTCACAAGAGATGAATGAAGATTTGGGTGTTATCATGAAGTGTGAAGAAACCAGATGGGATTCAGCTATCAGAAAGAAGAGCATCTGGGGTCCTAAAGTTTTGTCTTAAAACCAGCAGGAAACAAAGTGAGGTGAGAATTAATACTCTGGGAATCAACACAACATCTTGTGTGAACCAAAGATAATAAATAATAAAATCGACATCTGGAGGGTGGGGGAGAGTGCTATAGATTAAATTCCAAACACCCACCTTGCAGATGACTGGATAACATCAGGTCCAATCTCCACATGTGGGTGGCTGGTGAATCCACTTGGACCATAGTCCAGGCGCGTGTTATCTGACAGTGTAACAGGAACTGGATTTTGAAAGATGCATTTAAAATGTAACTAATACCTTATCATTTGATCTCCTCCTGACTCATTTAAAATTTGTTCATTTTAAAAATATTTTCTGCTCTCTTTCCTATTTAGATTTTTTCTGTTTTAATTTCTGCTGTTGTTTGTTTTGTTTCGTTCCTTATCTGGGTTTGTGTTTTCCTGCATATGAAGTACAGCATAGGTAAATATATAGGGTCAATAACTGGAATAGGGCAGTGATAGGGAATTTTAGTAGGAGATTGTTAGCTAACAACAACTATAGGAAAGATATAGCTGTTCTGCGCTTATAGTGATGAGCAAGCAACTCTTCTTAATAGGACCGAACTGCTCAATTGTGTGGTATATGAATTATATGCCAATCTTTAAAAGCACAAAGAGGGGGATAAGTATTAAGAAAAAGAATAAGAAAATAAGAGAAAAGAAAAAGGAAGATAAATAGAAGCTATACAGCATTAGACTAAAAGTGGCACATGTGTGAGCTGGCAAACATCGCTACACTAGAGATGTAGGGAATATTCGGTGAATCACACACTGACTCATTATGGAGAGCTGGAGTGATTGCTATAGATTTCAGAAGTGGCTGGGTTCTGAGCACTTATTCTGCATGACTAAAGCATCAACAATGAAAAATAATACAAAAGCATTTTTATTAGGGAGAAGAAAAGATAAATAAATGAAAAAAGGAAGCAGGGGATAGTGAGATGGAAGAGCTAAGATCAATGTGGGGGGTTGGAGGGGCACAGTAATGGTGCAAGTATTAGCAGGGGAATGTGACCAAGTGTGGAGGAGCCTCAAAGAACACTCTGTTGTCCAATATATATATGGTCATATATATATATATATATGAAAAATGGAAAGACAAAATGTGGGGCAATCTGATGGAAAGTTTGAGACAGAAACAACAAAGGAGAGATTAAAAAGAAAAAAGTCAGTCAGCACTAGAAGGTGTGTGTGTGTGTGTGTGTGTGTGTGTGTGTGTGTGTGTGTGTGTAAATCACGTCTCTCACTGGTCATAATTCCCTTATGCAGCTACTGGTGTAGACCTGGGTAAAAAAAGTGGGTCACCTTGTTCCTATTCTGATTGGAACACTTTTTGCACTCTTTCAGAATGGCCTCAATGTTGGTAATCCACCATTTTATATGTCTCCTTGTCTAGTGTTTTTGTTTAGCTAATTCTAATCCGTGTTTAGATGACTTCTGTATCCTTTCCCTGCAAGGTCTAGGTGGCAGGACTTTCCTCTATGTCCCTTTCTCTTGATCTCTCATGTCTTTGATATAGAGAGTATGCGTCAGTGACTTAACCTCATCTCCCATCTTGGCCACATCTCTTCAATATATTTTGTTGTTCTCAGTATACTCTATTATTTCCATTTAGAAATAATTTATATAGGGATAGACAGAACAGATAAGGGTATCTGACTTAATCAAGTATATCATTCTTGTCCCATTACTGCCTTCATTTCATAGATGTGAGAAGTATTATGCAAAATCCTCTTCAATATATGATATAACATCATTTATCTTTTAAAAAGTCATTAAAACAGTTAAGGTTCTTTTATTGGTATAATCTTCTCTAGACTTGAAAATTTCATGATGGGCTAATTGAAGAAAAGGCATTACAATTAATGTGCTACAAGTTTGATGGGATCACCCACCTAGTTCCAGAAGGGTCCCTGGTGGCCTACCTCCTGTGGCACTTTAATTATGTAACGGAAAGACAACCTGTTCTATTCTTTTCAGTCTCATTAATGATATGCTACAAGAGAAAGCAGTTTTCTAAAGTGTCCCAGTAGACGAAGAAATTATTCCTTGTAATTTTTCCACAGTAAATCTGAGGCAAATTATCTTTTTTTTTTTTTTTGCCAAAGGTAATTTCTAACATAAATTCCCACACAATTTCAGTGCACCTGCAAAGTGTTATTATTGGAAAAAAAAATAAAAGAACTTTGTCTCATTGGTTCTTTTTTTCACAAGCAAAAAATACTTTATTGGAGGATGGAAGACCCAAAATTGGGAGCCCAGCCTAAGGCGAAAGCAGCTGCCTGGAGTTGGAATGGACTAGCCCAAGTCCCTGCAGAGAGGCCAGCAGTAAAGAAGCCCTTCCCAGGCCCACCTCTCCCTTCTCCCCTGGCCCCCACCAGAGGGATGGGGCCACCACCGAGGCTCACTGGTTCTTTCTCAACTTCACTTCACATGTCAGAAAGTGGGGACTGTCAAAGTTGATCATGAAGTGAGTGATTGACATTGAATGAAAGTTACCTTCATTCGATCTCATATTCCAATTTCTTTTACTTGTGTTGTTGATAAAAATGAATTCAACAGAGAACCTTGATCTGTTTCTCTGTTTCCTTGGACTTGTTTTTTTGTAAAAAGAAGTATACTTTCATATGCTTTTAGTCAATTTCTCAACATTTACCAACATGAAATTCCTTCCAAATGATATTGTGTAGTTATTGAAAGCAGTGTTAGATGCCCAAAATTGTTTTATGATTTTGTAGGATACGCAAAGATAATTTTTCTACAGCTGACCGATGGTTTTACAACTCATTTTTTTATGACTCAAATTTTAATGCTCAATTTAACATTAGTCTGGCAGGCATTATACCATATATACTTGAGTAAAAGCCAAGACTCCAAATTTACCACACACAGAAAAACTGGATACTTTTTCAGCAGTAAAAATGTGCTGAAAAAACTCATATTATACTCAAGTACATACAGTATTTCATCATGTATGTACATATCACCCCAAATAGTAATGAGACCTCTTATTAAATCAGACATCTAAAACACAAAATGTTGACTGCATTTTCTTAGGGTCTTCATGATTTTGAAGCTAACAGATTAGAAGCAAAGAAAAGGATAAATCAATGTAGGAGTAGCAAGAGCTCTGTTTGGTCACTGGTTGTGCTCCAAGAGTTCTTAGACATCTGAGGAGAGATGCACCATCTCTATCTTCTGTGTTCCCTGTGAGCCACTAACAACAATTGAGAGTACAAGAGTGGAAAGCGCAGGAAAATAGACATATAATTTGGTTTCATGATTGATTAGGAGACTCCTTTACTTCAAAATTATAGATTTCCAAGGGCCTTTCCCTGTTTGAAAAATGATGTGCAAACATAACGGATTTTCTCACAACTTTTGAAGTTCTATTTTACATGACATGCACACACAGGTACATATATCCAAAAATGAAGCTTCAGATCCATACAACAAATAAAGAACTCTACTGTTCCCATGCTGATACTAACTCAAGTTACCTTATAGGACAGAATAGAATTTCTTGACAGATTAGATGGCCACCTCTTTCTCCTGTGGAGCACCTGGAAAATTCTAATCACTGATAATCCATCAATAGCTTAATCCCTAGCCACACCATGAAGACAAATAGGATATATAAATCTTCCCAAGTGAGAAGGAAGCTCCTTTGTTGTTACAAACAGAGAGGTAGTCCCAGAGGTGAAAAGAGAGACTTTGAAGACAGTAATTATATATTTTCCAATTAGGCACTATATAATATTGAACAGAGATGATTACTGTGGAGTGTGGTACAAAGGCAGTCATGCACAGGGGAGTTGCAAGATGTGTGGTTTGCTAGGCTCCAAAGACGAGCTGGACACACACACACACACACACACACACACACACCCCAGCAGAAAATAGTTAAGCCACAGTTTTATTAGCACATAAAGTCACTTCAAAAGAAAAATGAAGCTGGTTTCTCTCGAGTTGAGAAGGGCCACTTTATAGATATGATACACATCACTCTGGGAGTGAAATAGGATCCCTCAGGAGGTGAGAGATAAACCTTAAGCATAGCTGAGATTAGCTTCTTTCTGGGAGCAAAATGTGTCACCCCTCATGAGCTGAGATGAGCAAAATGTCTTAGGGAGTGATTCTAGTTTTCAGATGATACTTTCAAAATGTAAGGGGGTGGCCACTTTGCAGATGGTGGAATAACCTGGGTCTCATATGTTCCTTCTTTCCACTTTATCTGGGCTGCTGCCCTGGGGGAGCCTGGCTTAAAATTATTTGTGAGTGTATTCTGTGTCTGAATTTTAGTGAGGCCTGGCTTCAAGGTTCAGGTGTTTATCAAGCCAGTTCTTACAGAGTTCTAGCGCCATTCACAGGGTCCTTTGTTCTTTCCCTCAACAAATGATGCAGAAGTCCCTATACTGTTCCTGTCAGGTATTATATGTTTTCATTTCTCCATGGAATTTTTCAAAACTAAATTGTAAGGTCATTAAGATTAAAACAGTATTTTCCCTTTTCGATAATGATTATCTGAAGCACATAAAGAGCCTTCCTAGAACTTTCCAGTAAGCATTAGACAACTACAAGGTTGGTGGTTCAAACTCACTGGCCATCCCATGGAAGAAATGCATGGTCCTGGTAAAGGTTTTCAGTCTTAGGAATGCCATATAGGGCAGCTATGTATTAGGATCAATTGGAGGGCAGTGGGTTTGGGTGTAGGGTGTATATCACCCCAAAGCACCGTCTGCTACTCTGTACACATTAGTTGAGTAAATGCATATTTACGCAAGTCAAGGTCTCTCACAACTCTGAACTTTAGTATTCTCCTCTCTATATTTAGATGATATTATTGTACATATGACATTCACCTAATGAACTTCCACCATTCAAGATGGGCAGTTAGTTTAGATGGGTGTCTATGGTGCCTTTTAGAGAAAAAAGAAATAAAATGGGTTTAAAATATGTATAAATCCTTCTGAGAAGGAACTATGAATTGGAAGATGATTCTGATACACTGATATTCTATTGAAACTCAATGTATAGTTACTCTAACATCGTGCAATCATTCATTGCTGTGCCACATGTTCAATGCGTCACATACTATACCATATGTATAGTATACACATGTATTATCAAATAGCAACAGTAAACTGGTTGTCATTCTAAAAATTAATAAAATACCTAGTTAAGACACAAGGGTTAAAATGTAGACCCAGACCCACAGCTGTGGACTTGAGCACTCACTATCTGTAAGCCTGGAAAGATAAACCAGGTTGAGATTCTTTCCCTGAACTTGAGAGGTTTACAGATCTTAAATTTTGATATAGCAATACAGTGTCAGATCCAAGGACACATGAGTAGCTATGCAATGAAACTTCATTTAATAGATGAAACTAAGAGTCAGTTAATGAGAGGTCATCCTCAAAACAACCTGGATTGATTAGGAGTATAGTTTTGCTACATAAACTCACTACTGAATTTCAATTTGAGTAAAAGAGATATTCTTAATATCACATATTGATTTTTGGAGTGAAGACTAGCAGCATTTGGTCACCAAGGTAGCTTTATTATTAATAAACTGTTTTCAAAATGATCAATACATTTTACATCCTTTCCAGTAATACATGAAAGTTTCAGGTGCTTATCTTCCTTATCAGCACATGATGCTCTCAGAAATATTTTTTCATTTTATTCATAATAATGTGTGCAGTTATAGCCAATAGCACTTTTGAATTTTCATTTGTTTAATTACTAATAACCGTGGGATTTTTAACATATATGTGTTATCACTTGTGGTATTTTTTACTTTACATGATGTACCCATATATTTTATTGGGTTGCTAATTTACTTATTATTAAATTTGGAGAGTTAGTTCTCCTTTTTAGTTAGTTATTTTTATGCTCTCATTACCACTTCTTTTCAGATTAATATTTCCAAAATGTTTTTCCATTTGTCTATAGTTTGGTTTGTGTTGTTAATGATATTGTTAAAGATCAATACATTTTAATTTAGATGAGGCCTAATTTTATGAATTGATTTTAGGTGCTATGTATTTGTTCATTTTGCAAAAATATAACTTATAAGCTTGTCCTGGCTAAGTTTCTAAGCCTAACAATAAAAAAAAAACATGTTATGTATTTCTAGCTAGAAAAAAAAACAAGCAAAATGATCTGAGAGGTATTTCGCAGAAAAGAAAAGAAAATCACAGATAAAAATATAAAAACAAACAAAACTCAACATTACATCAGAAAATTCTATCAATCAGGTTCAAGACTTTTCTAAACTGTCTTTACAAGCATAATAGAATTTTTATTCAGATGCATAACCCCGAAAATAGTGAAATGTCTTCAGGTCAGAAAGAAAGGAAAGACTTTCTCTTTCATTCCTGGTGAACTCACAGGTGACGTTAGATTGTTAAAACAACCTTCTGCTCAACCTTCTATTGAAATCTATTTATGAAGTCTTGTCGTAATACTGGGATTCTCTTCTGAAGTTCACTGGTTCTCCTAACTTCAGTTTGTGTATACTAACAAAATTTCAAAAAGCAAACATTAGTAGTTTCTCAACTTCATTTACCAGTTTAAAAAATAATCTTAGACAAGTAGAGGATATTCTGCAAGTAATAAAATCATGAATATACAAGAAGTAGTCACAAAGGCATGCTTCACTAAATCCCCTGTCCTTGGCAGTGGGGGACCCAATGAGTGCACTGTCTGTCAAGGCGGTGAGTGCATGGTTCATGTGAATGTAGGGGGCTGAGAGTAGGGGCCTGCAGGGTGCAGCATGCAGACTTCCAGGGACACAGAACAGCAGGTTGGCCTAGGAGACAATTCTTCAGAGAAGCTGAATGAGTTGTGTATGTTATAGAGTAAGGGGTTAGGGCCAGAAGGACCACCCCACAAATCATCAAGAAGGTGCCGAAAGAAGGAAGAAGTTCTCATATCCCCTCATATCAATGCTCTGTGTTGGCATTCGTATATGCTTTCTTGTGAAAGTACAGCCAGAAATCTGATTGCTGCCTAGACTCAAGCAAAGAGAAGGGCCTCTTGGAGCCAAGTGTTTCCTGCTGCTAGTGCACAGCTCTTGCCTTTCCTGCAACAAGAGGTTCATGACTGTCTCATGGCTTCTTCGCTGCTCCGGGATCAACTCTGTCTTTGATGTTCTAGCTTACATACTTGGGTTTATCCCTGCACCACAGCACGTGTCCTACTCACCTTGTTTAACTTCAGAATCTTTACTTTGTGTTTTCATCTCACGAGGATGCTCGGTGCTGGATTTGACCTTATTTGGTATATTGCTTGATGTATATCCCCAAATCACCAGGTGGTGCCAGGCAAGGCAGCAAAGCACTGCCCAGTTACACTTGCCTGCTGTTTTCTTTATTTCAATTAATGCTAAATCTAAACAGTTATCTTTTATGTGAAGCTCAGATGTTTTAGGGGGAAAGCTTAAAATAAATGTTTATAGTCGAATATTTATTCATTTTGTTTTCTGATATTTACTATTTAGTTTTATTTTTGTGTGTTTTCTTTGAGGACTTGGGTATTTGTTGTAGCACAGGTGGCGGTGTCTAACAAGGACCCCATCTTGTCCATTCTCTCCCAAGCTTTATTTTAGAAATCCTCACATATCTGAAGGGAAAAAAATCTGTTATTTCTTTATTTCATTTCCTACAGGCTTTTTGTAGATCCCTCATGTTTTGTAAATCAATAACTCTCTTATAAGAATATTTGATTGGGCTGAGCCCCAGTGGCGTAAGTGGTTGAGTGGGGGGGCTGCAGCCCACGGGCTTGGCGGTTCAAATCCAGCGGGGACCCTCAGGAGCAGCAATGGGTAGCGGCCATGACTGCAAAGGCAGTGATGGCCCCTCCCCCCCCCAAAAAAAAAGACAAACTGGTAAATTGCTTCTTTCTTTGACTTTCAAGGAGATTGACAGCTTTGTGCCTGTCTGGAGTATGTTTCCTAATTATCTAATTAAAATAATTAAATTAACTGAGAAGCTAGATGGAATTTTTAAAATATTGTCATGACTTTTATTATGCCTCTAATTCAGTATGAAAATTTTCATTTTCACAGCGATTATTGAATTATCTCAACAGCATATTCACCAGAATTTGTTCATTGTATTACAAAGGGGTTAGGAATAAATATTTTGTACCCAAAATAAATATTGTTCAAAATAGAAGGAAAGCCTAAAATAAATATTTGTAGTCTAATGTGAAATGAAAATAAATGGAATTTGCGAGCACTAGTGGTAAAGTAAAAGATACTGCTCCCACATTTGAAAAATGTAATCCTGCTTATTAGCATCAAGAATTTCCATTTGCTATGCAACCTGTAAACACTGTGGAGATGAAGTGTAAGAGTAACTAACAAATTATCGCCACAAATCCATAGCACCCATTCAGTGCCATGGAGTGGATAGCTACAAACAGGGCCTCCACAGGACAGAGTAGAACTGGCCCCTCATTTCCAGATTTACTTTTTACCAGCGTAGACCGTCCCATTTTCTCCCATGGAATAATTGGTTTTGAGTTCTTCACCTTTTGGATGAGAGTCCATTACCAACCAGACTCCTACATAGTAGCCTTTATTAAAAAAAAACAAATACCAGTGTGTGAACCTATTGTTTCTCAAAATATCTTCCTTCTAGACCTATACACTGCCATCTCTCTCACCCTTCTCACAAGGAAATAGTCATAGGACAGCCCTGCTCTCCTTGAAGAATGAAAAGATGCAATGTTAGGACAGAAGGGATTAAAAAAAAAAAAAAAAAAAAAAAACCTTGCATCATTTCCCTGGCCTTCTTCTCACCAATGCATTTTCAATTTTCTTAAAACTTTTTCACAGTATGCCGTGTGATCTTTCTGCATCCTCAAAGGTAATCTACCAAGATTATCCTTCAGAATCACAGAAGGCTCACCCTAATTTCGGTGCTGACCATTTTGCCTTGAGCTTTCTTGGACCAGCAGATTGAGAACAAAATAACCCTTCCCCCAAAAAGAAAAAAAAATACTATTTTATGGGAACTTGCACTCTGGGAAGTATTTTCCTTTCAAGGTTTATTTAATATGTATTTTTCATTTTTAATGTTTATACTTTTGCACTTGGAAACCACCAGCCTCTCCTGGGAGGAAGAGGTGACTTTCGACTCCTGTGAACAGTTCACCTTTGAAAACCACGGCAAGTTCCTCGGAGTAGGGATCACTCAATAGCAGTGAATCTGGCTTGGCTTTGGTTATGTCACTATCATGACATAGTAAGGAAATAGTAGCTTATTGATTGTGGCAATATTAACTTGAAAAATGTATACTGGAAAGAGTACATGGTGATCACATTATGATCCTAGAGTCTATGGAGTTTTATGATTTGTGCCCCCAAATTGTCTTCAGACTGCATCAAGTACTGACGGCAAGCCCGTGGAGCTACCTTACCTTTCTACAGCATTTCTGGAGTCTGTTGAACAGAAAATTTTCTAAGGCCAACATATTCACTTCAGCACTGAGTGCTTTAGCAATATTTCTGTGTTCTTCTTTCACCAGCAACTAGATTTCAGTCATAGTTTCTTCTTTTGTTGAGGTTACCCATCCTCTCTTGGAGGTCTTCTCCTTTCTTCCACTGCTTGCTTCCCCCTCCAATGCATTGTGTCCGGTGTTGATGTTGCTGTGTTCCTTAAAACTGTCTGTAAATGTTCAATTATTTGGAGACTAGTCAAAAATATTTTCCTCACACAATTGCTTATGCACACCTTTGTCTTCAGGGATCATATCAGGAAGGCAGGCATGCAATCATGTGATTGTTTCCTTTGATGCCTGCTAGCTGATCCCATTAACACTTGTGATCACACAGGCTGATGTGCTTTCATGTGGACTTTGTTGCTTCTGAGCCAGATGGCCGCTTGTTTACTTTCAAGCCTTTAAGACCCCAGATGTTATATCTTTGATAGCTGGACACCATCATCTTTTTCATCACATTTTCTTGTGCACATATTTGTTTTCAGTGATTATGTTGAGAAGGTGAGCATCAAGGGATGCCTAATTTAATTAAACAATGTGTTCGTTAAGGAAGTACTTGAGTGGAGGTCCAATGTCCATCTGCTGCCTTAACACTAACCCTATAAGTATAGTCACATAGATCTACTTCCCCATCTTCATATATAAATATATTTACCTATATTCATGCCTGTATTTAAACCTCCGTAAATGCTCTTTGCCTCCCAGTTTTTCCTCTGTTTCCTTTTACTTTCCTCTTGTTCCACTATCATTCTTATCCTTCATTTGGCTTTCAGTAATTTCTCTGTTACACTACTTTTGATCAATCCCCTTCAGGCCTTTTCCACCTTCCTTGTCACTGCCTTTGAATCAGTTGTTGCTCCCTTCTCCCTGGGATGGTCAACATCACTATCCCCACCTCCCCATCTCCCATATCCCACTGGGATTCCTGTTGTTTTCTCCTCCAGACCGTTCATGCAGGCTATCATATCTAGATAGACTTTCATAGATAATAATATGTACAAAAGAAAGCAAGGGATTGAGCCCCAGTAGTGTAAGTGGATGCGTATGGGACTGCGGCCCCAGGCTTGGTGGTTCAAATCCAGCGGCGGCTCTCAGGAGCAGTGCTGGGTAGCTCCCCCGACCACCAGAGGCAGTGATGTCCCCCAAAAAACAAAGAACAAAAACAAAAAAAA
>PVJH01044630.1:0-12855 GCA_004026705.1 Nesogale talazaci | reverse complement strand
CTGAGAGAAAGACCATGCTATCTACTCCGGTAAACAGTTACAGTCTTGGAAAGCCACAGCGGGTCCCTATGAGTCAGCATTTTCTCAGTGAGACTACATGGAGGGTATATTGAGAAAGAAGAGCTTCACATTCTGCTAGTTTTGTCTAATAAAACAAATCTGTCTTAGAGGAAGGAGAAGCCAGGCTGTCCTTCAGAAGCAAGGAGAGCAAGATTTCGTCTCATGTGCTTTGCACATGTTTTCAGGAGAGACCTACCATGCACACATGGTAAAGTAGGGAGGCAGCACCAAAGAGGAAGGCCCTTAAAGAGCTGGATTGATGACAACAGTGAATTCAAGCATAACAATTGTGAGACTGGCACAGCACTGGGCAGTGTTTCTTCCTGTTGCAGCTAGGGTGGCTATGAGTCCTGGTGGCGGAGTGGATTTGGGATGGACTGCCTACTGCAAGGTCAGTAGTTCTAAACCACCAGTCGCTCCATGAAAAGAGGAGGCTTTCTACTCCCATAAAGAATTACAGTCCCAGAAGCCCACAGGGGCAACTCTGCCTTGTGCTGGACGGCTGCGATGAATCAGAATTGACTGGACAGTGGTGATTTTTTTTGTGGGCATCACTGCCCCCTGGTGGGAATCGCCAACCCCATGGGCCGCAGTCCCGCACTCAACCACTATGCCACTGGGGCTCAGCCCAACAGTGATGATTTGTGAGCTATGAGTTGAAACTGGCTCAACATCCTCTAACAATAATGATCTGTGGTAGTACTTTTGGACGCAGTCTTCTTCAAAACCATATACAATCATTCAGAGAAAAAGGAACTATGACATCACAACTTATAACTGTTTGAATTGTTCACCACTACCCTAACTATGAATATTTGAAAATTATAATATATTGAAAAAGTTTAATTTCTATAAACTGAAAGGTTCCCCTAGCGCCCCCCCCCCCAAACTACTAAAACAACCCATTGCCATCTGGTTGTTTTTGACTCATAGTGACCCTCGAAAGGGTTAGTGATTTTTTAGGTACATGATTTTTTAAAAATCATCTTGTTGGGGGCTCTTACAGCTCTTGTCACATTTGTACAAATAATGATAGCATCATTTTTAAAACACTTTCTATTTAAGCCCTTGGTATCAGCTCCTTTCCCCCTCTCCCTCACCCTCTTTCCTCATGAATCCTTGATCATTTATAAATTACTATTATTTTTTTCATGGTTTACACTGACTGATGTCTCCCTTCACCCACTTTTCTGTTGTCAGTCTCCTGGGAGGGGGTTATATATAGATCATTGTGATCTATATAGATCATTGTGATCTTTCCCCCCACCTTCCTCATCCCCTCCTAGTATCACTACTCTCATTGGTCCTGAGAGGTGTATCTGTTCTGGATTCCTGTGTTTCCAGCTCTTATCTGTACCCATGTACCTACTCTGGTCTAGCTGAATTTGTAGGTAGAATTGGTGTCATGATAGTGTGGGGGTTGGGAGGAAGTATTAAAGAACTAGAGGAAAGTTGTATTTTTCATTGGTGCTATACTGCACCCTGACTGACTCATCTCTTCCTTGTGATCTTTCTGTAAGAGGATGTCCAATTGTCTGTAGATGGGCTCTGAGTCTCCCCTCTGCTCTCCCCCTCATTCACAATGATATAATTTTTTTTTGTTTTGGGTCTTTGATTCCTGATACTTGATTCCATGGACACCTCATGAGCACATAGGCTGGTGTTCTTCTTTCATGTGGATTTTGTTGCTTCTCAGCTACATAGATGCTTGTTTATCTTCAAGCTATTAAGACCCTGTATGCTCTATCTTTTGATAGTCAGGCACCATCATCTTTCTGCACCACATTTGCTATGCACCCATTTTGTCTTCAGTGATCGTGTTGGGAAACTGAGCACCACAGCATGCCAGTTATTAGAACAAGTGTTCTTGTGTTGAGGAAGTGCTTGAGTAGAGGAGGCTGTACATCTTTACAGAAGGAGATGACATCAACCTTCTCCCACAGAGCAGTTGGTGGGTTTGGACATCTGATCTCGTGTGGTTGTAAGTGCAAGTGCAATTTACAGAATCACAAGGGCTCCATATAAACTAAAGCTATGTGTAATTTCTGCCTTGCTAGCTGTAATTCTATCTCTTTCACTTGCACTCAAGAGAGTATATGGTGATATAAGTGAGTTTGAGTGAAGTTATTCTCCCAATAATTTTGATTCAGCTTAAATTTAGTAATTTCTGGAAATAAGCCGGGGTATATAATTGTCCAAACTGCTCACAACACCTTGCGGGTAAGGATAAGTAACATTATACCTTGACACTATGGTGGAAAATCATTGGTGAGACAAAATGCAAGCACTGAAGAATTGGAGCCAGGAAGTCATGCAAAGGGCTAACTTTCTTTCTATGCACATTGCTGTTTCTGTTGTTTCCTTAGTCAGAAAACACATAAAATGTTCACTCCCTCCATGCAGTGCCAAAGATTTTCCTTTGAATATGGTCCATTGCCCGGAACACCAAGTCTCTGATTTTAGATTTGCTTTTGATGAAACTTGCTCTAAAAGATGTTGGGTAGGAGACTGACAACAGTGGCAGAGAAACTGGCTCCAGAGCGAACTGAACTTGAGTTGTTCAGGCCCTAAACTAGAGGCGTGACCCTAAACTAACGGTCACCGATGGTCATTGCTGTTGTGAGTTGGTGTGGTTTCCAACTCACTCACTGTGACGCAGCATGCGGAAGAATCAAACGGGGCCTAATTCGACGATCTTGTTAGCTGGTGTTAAGTCAGCTCTTTGGTGATGAACTTTTGTTTAGAAGAATGACATGTTAACTGGTCCTGTGCCATTGTACCGTCTTCATCAACATGGATCCAAACCCAACTCAGTGATCAAGTCAACTGGTGACTCCTAGCCACCGCCAGGAGGTTTCCGAGACTGTAACTGTCTTGGGAGAAAGTCCAGCCTCTCTCCTGAGGAGTTGCTGATGTTTTGAACTGCCAGCCATGCAGATGACAGCCCAACGCACAACCACCACAGCATCAGTTTTTAAGTCCATTGTAGCTATTCTTTTAATCCACATCATTGAGGATTATGCTCCTTTTTGTTGACCTTCTATAAAACAGGGTAGCCTGTTCTGATAATTTGTCTTTTTTTTTTAGGCATCACTGCCCTCAGGTGTGGGAGTAGGAGGCCCAGCCTTTGCTCCTGGGAGCTGGAATTGAACCTCCATCCCAGTGGGCCACAGTCCCGCGCACAACCACTACGCCACCGGGGCTCAGCCTAATTTGTCTTTTCTAATGATATGTCAAAAGGGCAAGATGAGGTCTCACTTATCTTGGCTTCTAGGGAATATTCTGGTTATCTATCAATGATTAAAATCCAACCAACAAATAAGCATATTATTATCAAGTTGAATCCTGTATCACCCTCAAATGATTGCTATATTGAGCCCACTGTTGCAATCACAGTGTCAATCCATTTCATTGAGGGTCTTCCTCTTTGCTACACACTCGATGCTTATCAAGCATGAGATCCTAGAAGCTATGATGTTCAAAGTACAGGAGACAAAGTCTCATTCTTGCTTCTAAGGAACATGCTGGCTGTATTTTGTCTAACACACATTTGTTTGTTCTATATTCAATATTGCTTGCCAATACCACTATTCAAATTCACAAATGACTCTTTGTCCTTCCTTAATGAGGGTCCTTCCTTACCAATGCTACTGTTCAACGTCCACAAGCATATGAGGTGACTGAAAATGACATGGCTTGGATCAGGTATAAGGTGACCTCCCTGCTGCTTCACACTTTACAAGGACCTTTTGCAGTGGATCTGCACAATACAAATATGTCACTTGTTTTCTTGGCTGCTGCTTCTGTGCTTGTTGATTGTGGACCCAAATAAAATAAAATCCTGACAGCTTCAATCTTTTTTCATTTATCATAGTGTTACTTGCTGGTCTATTAGTGAGGGGGTTTGTTTTCTATATAGAGAAGTGTGAAACGTTCAGAAGGCTGTAGGTTTTCATTTCATCAGTAAGTATGTGATAGGTTCTTTTTCCTTTTTTCATACTTTTATTGGGGGCGCTTAAATCTCTTATTATAATCTATGCAATCATCCAGTGTGTCAAGAACATTCGCACAGATTCTGCCATTATCATTTTCCTTTTTCAATGACTTTATTGGGGATTCTTACAGCTCTTACAGCATTCAATACCTCATTTCTATCAAGGATATTTGTGCACATGTTGCCATATTCATTTCCAAATATTTTCTACTTGAGTCCCTGGTATAAGCTTCTCTTTTCCTCTCCCCACCCCCTTTAAAAAATTTTTTGTACCAATATGGCACCTGTAGGAACATGGGAGCAGGGTTTAGCTCAGCGGGTCTCAATCTGCGGGTCATGATTCCTTTGGGAGTTAAATGAAATTTCACAGGGGCTACCTAAGATCATCAGAAAATATATATTTCCGATGGTCTTGGGAACTGAGACACCGCTTCTCTGTCCATCTTTAGGTGGGTCTGCCCACATACAGATATGTCCACATACAAGTACCCATCATGAAGACTATTACCAATGCTACACCATGTCTCAAGACAACATTTCATTTATTGTTAATTAGAAATAAATATTTCACAATAGATAGACATATTGTTTTTGTGATGAATCGCTGCTTTCAGTATGTTCCATTTGTAACAATGAAAATATATCCTATCCATCAGATATTTACATGACGATTCATCACAGTAGTAAAATAACACTTGCAAAGTAGCAAAAATAATTTTATGGTTGGGGGTATCACCACAACATGAGGAACTGTATGAAAGGGTCGAGGTATTAGGAATGTTAAGAACTAGTGGGTCAGCCTGTCAATCAGGTTGCAGCCTGATTGATGATTGACAGATAAATGATTTGCTGAAGGCGGGTCTCCCTCTCTCTTTCTCTCTCTCTCTCTGTTTTCACCTTTTTGTAATGAGCCATACAGTGTATGCACCAACCATCATTGGATGCACACAACTAACTCTGCATGTCAGGCCTGTGATCTTCTTGCATTCTTTATCATAATTGTGGCTGCGTGAGTCTGGGGAGAAATTTATGGGCTAGTATTGGATGTGTGCACAAGATTTGGACTTGACGTGAGCTGGGCTGGAATGTTTTCCTGTTATGTAACTTCTTCTTGATATAAAGCTCTCTCTTATACATATGAGTGTCAATGAAGTTGTCTCTCTAGTCAACCTGCCCTAACACAAAGTGCTTCAAATACTCTTCACTTTCAGCAAGCAAAGTTGCATCACCTGCAAGTTGTGGATGGTTAGTGATTCTTTATTCAGTCCATCACCTTGAGGACTTTCCTCTTTTTTACTGCCCCTCTGCTGTACCAAGCATCATGTCCTTCTCCAGGAATTGGTCTCTCCTGACAATATGAGGGTGTGCCCCTCCCAAAATGGAGGTCCCCCCCCCCAGTTATCTATTTAAATTTTTCCACAAAACAATCGTATCACCATCAAAGCACTCTCCATTGCACTTAATACATTCCTAAAGTCTGGGATCATTGATTTGGATAGCACCTCCCTTGTTTCTTTTCTTCATTTTGATGAAATCATCAAATTATTGTCCTTTCATGTCCCTCTCCATTTGTGGAAACAAAAGAAACTGCACAGAGTGACCCCAGGTGAGTAAGGTGTGTGGGACAAGAGAGACATGCTGGTTTTTGCCCCAAACTGGTGCACCAAAAAGACTGTGTGAGCAGGTACATTGTCATGGTGGCAAAACCAGTTCCCCTGTCTGTCACAAATCAGGCCTATTTTGTCACACACTGTTATGCAATCTTTTCAGAACCTTTAAATAGAAAGCTCGATGAACAGTCTGACCTGGTAGAACAAACTCCAAATGCACTATGGGTCAACATTTTCATCCTTTTGGGAAGGCGATGGATGTCCAGAATAAGATTTGTTATGAATGGATATTTCACCTTTTTTGAAATAAGAAAACCATTCATGCACTTGAGTTTTTCCCATAATGCTGTCCTTGAAAGCTGTGTTCAACATCTCAGCAGCTTCTGTGGTATTTTTCCTGGTCATGTTGGCTGTTGGTTTTTCATATATAGCATGTATTGTCTTCAGGAATTTTCCTTCTATTCCTATCTTCTCAAGTGTCTTAAACAGGAGTTGGTGTGGAATGTTGTGGAATGCTTTTTCTGCATTCATCTACATTATCACGTGGTTCTTACAGTATTTCACATCAATATGGTGAATACTAATATTCTTTCATATGTTGAATCGTCCCTGCATTCCTGGTTTGAATCCCACTTGGTCATGGTGAATTGTTTGTTTTATATACTTTTATATTCCATTGGCCAGTATTTTGTTAAGGATTTTTGCATTGATGTTCATTAAGGATATTGGTCTGTAGTTCTCGATTCTTGTGGTATCTCTGCCTGGTTTCGGTATCAGAGTTACACTAGCTTCATAGAAGGAGTTTGCATCTTTTTCTATGTTCTGGAAGAATTTGTGTAGGATTGGTGTCAGTTCGTCCCTGAATACTTGATAGCATTCTCTTGTGAAGCCAGCTGATCCAGAGTTTTCTTTTTCTTGGTAATCCCCTGATAACCTTGTCTATTTCTTCTGTTGTTATGGATCTGTTGAGATTCTTGATGTCCATCTGGGATACTGTAGGGAGGGATTGCTTTACCAAGAAATTTCCCATGTATTCTAAGTTGTTGAATTTATTGAAGTACAATACTGTGTAATTATTCTTTTGATTCATTAGGGTCTGTTGTAATGTCCACTCTGACATCCCTCATCCTTGCAATAGAAATTTGTTTCCTCCTTTCTTTGGTTAGGTTTGTCAGTGGTCTGTCAATTCTGTTCTCCTTTCAAAGAACCAACTTTTAGCAGTATTAATTTTTCCATAGTTTTCTTATTTTCCCTCTCCTGAATCTCCCCCCTCATTTTTATTATTTCTTTTCTTTTGCTATTAGGAAGACTGTCCTGTTAATTCTGCTTTAGTTGCTGTAAATTTGTAAATGCTGTAGTGCTAACACATCATTCATAAGTCTCTCTTCCTTTTTTCCCATGTGCATGTATTGTTAAGAAATTTTCTCTGATAACTGCCTTTTCTGTGTCCCATGACCTTTGGTACATCATGTTCTCATTCTCGTTGGTTTCTAGAAATTTTCTAATATCGTCTCTGAACTGAGCCAGTACTCATTCCTTTTGCAATAGAGAGTTATTCATCCTCCAATTTTTTGCTCTTGTTTTCTTCACAGTATTCACAGAGAGAGGTATGTATGATATCAATGTGCTTAAACTTATGCAGATTTGCCTTATGCCCCTGCATGTGGTCTATGCTAGAATTTGTACCACCTGAACTTGAAAAAAATGTGCATTTTTTTGGTATTTGGATGAAGAGCTCTGTAAGTATCTCTCAGGTCAAATTGTTTAATTATAGTGTTTATATCTCTAGCCTCCTTGTTGAGTTTCTTTCCCTGTGATCTATTTTTCTCAGACATTGGTTTATTGAAGTCATCTACTGTAATTGTTGAGGTTGTGATTTCTTTTTTCATCTTTTGGGGTATTTGGTTGAGATATTCAGCTGGTTTCTCATTTGGGGAATATATACTTAGAATGCTTATTGGTTCTTTGTCAACTGTTCCCTTACCCCAACTGTCCCTCCTCACCCCTTTTTATGGTTTGTAACTTGGGATCAATTTTATCTGAGATTAAGATTGCAACTCCTGCTTTTTTTGAATTGCTGTTTGCTTTGTATGCTTTTCTCGAACTTTTGATTCTCAGCGTATTTTGAGTGTAGTATTTTGAGTATTTTGTGTGTAGTCTTGAGATAGGTCTCTGTGAGGCAGTAGATTAATGAGTTGTGTTTTCTAAACCAGTCTTCTAATGTCTTTTAATGTCTGAGTCCAGTCCATTGATATTCGGGATTATTAAGACTATACTTTCTGGGATCATTTCTATAGTTTGATATTCAGGGTTATTATCTCTATCTGTGGACTCTGTGATATCATATTATACCTTTTTTAATGGGTGTTTTTCTACCTCCCTTTCATATCAATGTGTTGTGCATGTGTGCGTGTGTGCATGAGTTGGTGTGTGTGTTTCATTCTTGACTTCTTTCCACCCTTAAATCAGTGCTGTCTTGGGGGCTGTTTTCTCTTTGATGCCCTCTAGGTGGGGTTGTTCTATGTGATGGTCTCTTCTTTATGCTTAGTGATAGCTGTTCTTAGTTTGAAAGTGTTTTTAATTATTAATTCTTAGTTTGATTTGTTGTAGTTGAAGAGTGCATTCTGTATAATTTAAATTATTTTAAACTCATTGAGTTTTGTTTTACAGTCCCAAATATGCCTCGCCTGGGTCTTTCACTCATTTTTCAAAAAATATATTCAGCTATTGTTGGGGGGGTAGCATTCTATAAATGCTAATTACATCCTCTTAGTTCATGGTTTTGTTTCATTCTCACAAATTCCTTATCATTTCCAGTTATTTTGTTCTAGAAATTATTTAGAAAAGATCTATTTTCTTTTAAACGTTACTCAGCCTTTCCTAAGAAGCAGGTAAGTACGGAGGATGAAATTTTCTGAAATGCACTTCAATTCATATTGTATAAGCATCATAAACAACCTAGTGGGAACATGACTCAGTTATTTTTACAAAATCAAAGCAAATTGATACCGCCCTCACCCCCACCCCACCCCCAGGTATCAAGTCACCTATGAGTCATCACAACCCTATGGGAGAGAACAGAGCTCCACTTTGCTCCTCCCAGGGTTTCCAAGGCTACAATCTTCATAGAAGCTGGCACCTTCCTACCATGGAGTCAGTGGTGGGTTCAAATTGCTGGCCTTTTCATTAGCAGCCTGGTGCTTACCTATCAGGCCACCAGGGATCCTGAAGCAAAGCTCAAGGACACTGTCTATTCCTAATAGCTCCTGAGTAAAACCAACCAATAAACAAACAAACAAAAGAAATCCTATATATAGATGTTAGAGGTGCAGGAAAAAAATCAAAACCCTTCAACGACTAATTTACATTACAAGAAACACACATTTATTTTACAATCCCAGATATCATTTTATGAATTGGCTACAACAGGATATACTAGTTAGGATATTTGATTAGAACAGTCTGGCCTGTTACTGTTGCCGAACCATTAATTGATCATAATCAGCAATGAAAGGCAATAGGACACTGCCCTTGTGCACAAAGAACAAGATCTGTTGCAAACACAAGAAGCTACTTTGTCTGAAAGTGAACAGTCAGGGCTAGTTTGTTTTCAAGTGCCAGAAATCCAAGTCAAACTAGCATAGGCAAAAATACAGACTTATTGACCAACAACAACATGGAAGTATTGGATAACCAACCCAAGGGTAGAAGAAAATGGAATGAAGAGCTTGGATGCTATTCTCCTGGGAAGCATAATACCTGTCCCACCTTTAAGAACATGACTTACTCCCAGCAAGGAAACAAGAAAAGTCTAAGGCCATCCACAGGAGCATGTTTCCCCAGGAAGACAGGCCACCTTCAAGAACGATCACTGATGGGTGGAGTGGATTTCCTTCTGGGTGATATGATGATATTTGGTTCAAGATTAGGATTGCTTACACAACAGAAGTTGTAGGTAGTGACCAGCAATATCTGGACTTCAAATTAAGGAATGAGATGTAGAAATTCATAAATAGGCTGATAATCTATGCAATGTGCTTAATTGAAGAAGAGTTATGATGCAGATGTACCCATATAGGTAAAATAAAGTCTGCGGAGTATTGCAGGGAAATATGTGTACAAAGAAGGATAGACTAGTCATATGATCATAAGACTGAATCCTGGCTAATGAGCTGGGAGGTAAAGGAAAGGGTGTGTAACTTTTAGGACATGTCCTCAAAGGACAATCCCTGTCCTCTCCCTTCCCTTTCCTTCTTCCTTCTGGATTGGAGTCTACGAAGCTTACAGTGAAGCAGTTATCTCAAAGCACAAAGCACCTTTAAACCTGTGGTCATCGACTTTAACCGAAGGTGTCTCAGTAAGTCAGAGTAGAACTGGGTTCTCCAGGGTTAGCAACTCTTTAGCAATGGTGATGCCAAGCAAGAACCTGGTTCCAGATGATTGGGGAGCAGTACCCAGGCCCTGGATTACCTATGCCAACTTTTATCTGAGTGAGGCAAAACTACAATGCTATTCGAAATTCAGAAATTCTTTCACAGTTGGACAAACCTTGGGGTGGATAATCACAATATTTCCTATTCTAACAATTTCTCAGTCTCAGGGTACATTAAAGATATTTAGAGACAAAAAAGACCTCAAATCCTGCTCAATACTCACTCTCATGAAGGAAACACAGAAGATATGGGTGCCATAGTAAAGTGTGGCGAAGAAATTAGATGGTGCCTGGCTAGCAGACAAAATAGTGTCTGGGGTCTTAAAAGTTTGTTTCTAAACAAGCAGCCATCTAAGTGAGATGTCACTTTGCCCACATTGAAGAAGGACAACCACATCCATAACCCAAAGATTGAAAATTACACAATCCAAAGCTGAAGTATCAGTGCTTGCATTGTGAGATTCTGGGTTGCAGTAAGCCATGGATGACAGTGAGAACCCAAGATACATTGATAAGATCTGTGAAGGAAATAAGTCTCCAGTGATTTGCCTCTACCCATAATAGAGGGATGAGCATGAGCAAGCAGAGAGTACTGGAGAGCCGACTACAGGAGGTTAAAATGATAAACCTGACTCGAAGGGTTAAAACCTTGCCAGTTGATTATCCCTCTGATACAGGTGGGGCCTGATCTGATTTTTAATATTTGTTTTTTTTCCATATTAGTGTTTATCTCTGGTTTATTTTGTGATTATGGGTGGCCCTCTGGGATTTTTGTTATATGTTTTTCTTCTTTCTTTGTTTTTTTTTGGTAGATGAAACCCAGGATTAATGAATCTATAGAGATAGCTAGTAGAATAAGGGTTCCTGGGGGGTAGTACAGCAGGGGAGGGAGATCAAAGGGGAACAGATATCAAGGAGTTCACAAAAGAAGAGAAGGTTTTGCAATTGACTGTGGTGGTAATTGTACAATACTGCTTGATGTGACGGTATCTGTGATTGCTCCCAATAAAATGGTTTTGAAGAAAAAAAAAGTCTCAAAAGAGGAAGTATTTCTCATGCACTCTTTCTCAAGAAGTTAGTGGATTCAGCTAATCAAGAGGAAGACATAGGATCCTAGTTACTACATAAGACTGAGGGGAAGGCACTTTCCCAAATGATGTTCCAGGACAAGAGCTTGGCCACTTTCAATGAATGTGAGGCTATTGGAAATATCGTGGCTTGTGTCAGGAGCAACTGTAAGGTTTTGGAGGCTTCAAATCTTTACAGGAGCACATAGCCTCATTTTCCTATTTTGGAGTGGATGGTGGGTTTGAACTGCTGATTTTGCGGGTAGTAGTCAAATGCTTACCTGACAATGCCACCAAGACTTCTAAAAGCCCAGTGAATGTATTCTGACTCACAGAAGCTCTGTAAAGCAGAGAAAAATTAACTCTGTGCGATCCTAAGGCTGTAAATCCTTTTTTCTTTTTTTTTTAAATCATTTTATTAGGGGCTCATACACCTCTTATCACAATCCATATCTACACCCAATTGTCTGCCAAGCACAGTTGTATTTTTGTTAAGGCTATAAATCTTTACGGTAGCTGAAAGCCTCATCTTTCTTCCATGGACAGCTGGTGGGTTTGAACTGCTCACTTTGAAGTTAGCAACGCACCATGTAACCCGCTGAGACCTGGGTTCCTCACCAACCTTCTGGTTAGCAATTACAAACTAAATGAGGTAAAAAAAATTTTTACCTGAGAAATAAAACATAATTCTGCCTGGCTCATCAGTGACATACTCTTCATACGATAAATGTATTGATGATTTAATTACTTAAAGTTTTCTAATTAAAATTACTTTTTAGTTACTCAATTGAGTTAGACATTGAATTTAGATGGTATTTTAAAATTAAATAATTTACTTAATCTTACTGGAAACTGGAGCCAAGATTGAAACCCAGAAGAGATCAACTCAACAATCCAAGTTTTTTTGATTGTTCCTCAAAGTAAGGATGTTACTGTGGCGGTTATGTGCTTATGCTAATTTCATGATTGAGATGGAGGGGTGGAGTCTAGCCTGTTAATCTGGAGATAGCCATTGAGTAGCCAATGAGGCCTCCATGTGGGCATGGTTTTCTCCTGAGACTTCTGGAAAATCTCGCGGTATTTCCCTTATGGAGATGAGAAGCTCTCTCCCCAGTTTTTGGAAGTTAGTCTCAGAGACGATGAATTACAGATAAGACATGATGGCAGCATCCGAGAAGTTGAAGGATCCAGAGGAGAACCCACACAGCCTTGCCCTGATGGAACCAGACCTCTGAAGCTGGTGAAGCCACATGGAGAGCCCTGCCAGCACTGAGTTGCTTCTACCAACACCGGATGCTGTCAATGGATCCTGGGCCCTGGAAGCGAGGAGCCATGGGGAGACTCCTGCTGGCGCTGGATTCTGCACCCACTGGCCTGTGACTTGGTGAGTCAGAAGGATACTTTATAGATTGATATCGGGCACTTGGGCTAATATTGGACTTATGACTTTGAACTGGGCTGGGCTGGGATGCTTTCTCAAAGTCCCATTCCTCTTGTATAGTAACCTTTTCCTTATATCCATATGTGTGTCTATGTATTTGTTTCTTTAGTCTACCCGAACAAACACAGTTACTTGAGGACCAAGATGCTATCAGGAAAGGGACTCCTGGAGAAGGACATTCTGGATGGTAAAGTAGAGGAGCAGTGAAAAAGAGGAAGGCCCGTGACAAGATGGGTTGGCATAGTGTCTGC
>PVJH01044629.1:0-12886 GCA_004026705.1 Nesogale talazaci | reverse complement strand
AAGACTTGAGCTAAAGCCCCCTGAGGTCTCATCTGCTCTGTGTTTCTTCTTCTAGGCTGAATGGAGAAGGCGTTGGCCAAGTCAGCATCTGTAAGTACCTTGCATGCCTTGCTCCCTCCCCTGAGCTCTGCTGCCTGCATTCTGACGGGCAGAAGGCATCTCAGCACGTCTCACGGTCTCTCTGTTCTCCTGCCCTCACAGCTGTGACGCAGTCCAACGTGTCCTCGGGCTACGGCAGCGCCGGAGTCGGTGGTGGCTTGGGCCTGGGTGGCGGCAGCGGCTACTCCTATGGAGGAGGTCACAGTTTTGGAGGCGGCTTCAGTGCCGGCAGCGGCAGAGGCATGGCCGGGGGCCTCAGTTCCTCTGGGGGCAGCAGTTCCACCATCAAATACACCACCACGTCATCCTCCAGCAGGAAGAGCTACAAGCACTGAAGGCCCAAGACCAGCTCCCCCCCGGGGGCCACCACCCCTCAGATGTCTCCTCAGCTACACACCACCCTCATTGGAAGACTGCTTCTCCTCTGATCTTCTCGTGAGAGCCACTGCTGTCTAGAGTCCTCTTTCCTCTCTGCCCTGTCTGCTTCTCCTGAGCTTCCTCTCTCACCAGCACAATGCCGTGAGCTCATCACATGTGATACTCCACTTTGTTATCAGTCTGTTGCCTCCCAAGTCCTGCATCAGAGGCTGAGCATTTCAAGAGGGTTCGCTCAGCAACGGCCAGTTCTCCACTCTCGGTCTGGACTCCATTCTAGGACGGAGCACCTTCCTTTAGATTTCCTATGACCCGAGGTCTCCCTCTGATCAGTGTGGTGAACCTCCCTTGCAGTCACCTTGAAAGCCCAGGAGACGAGGGCTCTGATATCAAAATCTGTATCTCATTGATGCTTTCTCTGCTCTTCTCCCTGTCACTGCAAAATAAAGCAGAATTATAATATACTTCATTGTTTAAGATTCATTTCCCTCGACACCAGGGGTTCCAAAGTTTGTTGGTTGATTTTTGACCTCACAAAATAAGTTCCAATTTTGAGCGATACCTGCAGTCCCCATGTGCCTCTCTCTCTGTCTTCTCACAGAAGATTCCCAACAGTGATTTGGCTCTGAGAGACTCGGGGTTGTAGCTCAGCTCAGCTCAGATGCCGTCCTCTTTGGCAGTGGCGGGGGGAGGATCTGGTCTCACACCTGGTGTTTCTTTTCACTTCACTAACTAGAGTCCCCATCAAAGTATTCTCTCCTCTCCTTTTCCATACCCACGTTCCATCATCTTGTCCCTCTGGTTGGTTCCTTAGGTCATTCCATTCATTCCCTGCCCTACAGCTCACCCTTAATTCCCAGTCAAAGAACCACATTTCTGATGTTGTCTAGTCCCCATTGACTGGAAAAACAAATCCATTGGCACTCATGTGTGAGGAAGAGAGAGCTTTATTTATTTATATTTTGTTTTGTTTTTGGGCATCACGGCTCTCTGGTGGTGGGAGTAGGAGGCCCAGTCCCACTGCTGGAATTGAACCTCCGTCCCAGTGAGCCGCAGTCCCGCGCACAACCACTACACCACCGGGGCTCAGCCCTGAGAGAGCTTTATATCAATGAGTAATTCTATCTTGAGTCAACATCCCTGCTAACTCCAGATCAAGTCCATATAAATCTGATACTCATCCAAAAATCCCTCCTTAGACTCCGGAAGCCTCAAGCAATGATGCAGGAGGCAGGATGGACAGAAGCCAGCAGTTGGGATATCTTGTGGGACCAATGGCAGTGGACCCATCTACAGGGCTCCAGCAGGTCTCAACATGAATTCATGGGGTTTCTCAGCAGGAAGGTAAAAGGGGAGAGAGGGATATTGGCCTCCAGAGAGTCATTTCTTTTGGTAGTCTTCCAGTCAAGTTGGAACCTGATTGACAAGTTAAACAATGCCCCATAGTTCCTGTGGGAGCCATATTGGCACAAGAAGCCTATCACTTTCCACCCCTTGTCAAGGGTGGAACACAACTTTTTAGCCATATTAACTTTTTAAAACAAGGACATTTTGAAATCACATTTGTGCCTATGAGGATTAAAATAAAATGCATACAACTCCAAATGTGCCAGTCTCATTTAAACATAATGTTCCAGAAGTAAACAAACCACAATTATTCTATGCTTAACATTTACAGTTAGGTGAACACTTACACCATAATCCTCAAGTCCTATCAAGATATTCCCCCACCCACGGAATTCTGTAAGATGGCCACATCATACCTTTATCCTCCTCAGTTTCGGTGTCCAATTTTTGTACTGCCCACTTATAACCACCCAGTGATCTCAGAAGTCAAGCATGCTCTTTGATGTGAGGAATCTTCATTCCACTTGGAACCTTGTGAGTCTTCATCCACAAGCAAGTCCAATCCAGACACTTCCGTAAAGTCTGCAGCAATGTGTTCCAATTCAGGTTCAACATCTTCTTTTCCTCTGGCTGGGTTCTAGTCAACTCAATATGGGTTGCCTCCCATAGCCTGACCAGGGTATCCATTGGCCACCTTGCCTTTTGACCAAGGGACCCATTACAAGATCTCAACAACCCTACTACCTTTGGAGTGGGTTTTTCTATGTCCAATTTTTGAAAATTCAGACCAGCCAACCCGCTCTTGTCTTCTCTAGTCCCTGTGAACAAGGTCCATGGGTGTCAATGGTGAGACTCAAATCTTCTCTGTATTGCTGCATTTTTCCCACTTCCACTCAACAAATAGGCCCCAGTGGTCACCCAGTGAGCATGTCAGGGTGCCTGCAGGCTCCCTTTAAGTTCAGTCCAAGATAGGATAGCTTCTTCATGGCTCTGAATTTTTCCAGCTTCAAATACAAACCACTTGTTCAAAATTCAAAAAGGCCAAATAGCTCCTTTGTTTTTCTTCTGTCTAGCAACAAGGCTCTAGGCAAGTCTCTTCAAATGCAAATGTTTTGAGGACTCAGGCATTGGGTGGAGCTTATCTTTTGCCGTCTCAGACTCATTTAAAGTCTCTATTTAATGGCTCAGGCAGAGTTTACAAATCCTCTATTTTTATACCTCCCAATAATCATTTTTATCAGTCATTATATCAATAAAGATAGAAAAAAGAAAACAGCACACACAAAAAAGAAAACAGTATAGCCTTGTACAGCCTGATCCTAAACTCGATTTTTAAAAGTCAAATGCAACCCTATGCCAATTCACATGCAATGGACAGAGCCTTCTGTAAGCCATTTTGACTGAGCAATATGATCTCAGAGAAATTCAAGGGACAACCTTGCCTCCTTAACTCAAAATATACATTAATCACAATCATTTTCACCATTTCAAAGAGGATTAAACAAAGGCAATTTCTAGGGATCAAAACCATCTTTTCCAGAAGACTACTCAGTAAACGGCATGACCATATCTAACCAGCTAGTCAATGAAATAAAACTTCAATAAAGCATGGATCAAACAAGCATCCCCTCTCTATCTTCACGATTTGTTTCTCTAGTGCCCTACTCCCAAGGTATTGTGTCAGACAGACTGACGAAACAAATGAATCCAGTGAAACTCATGTATATGCGAGAGCTTTATATAAAAGAGTACTTATATACAAAGCAAAGAGCCTAGTGAAGTCCAGATCAAACCAATTTAAGTCCAACACTCGTCCACAAGTCTGGTACTAACCCATGAATTCCTCCTCAGGCTCACACAGCCACGTTCAATGATGCAGAAGGCAGGAAGTTCACAGGCTGGTGGGTGCAATGTCTAGTGGATCCAGTGGCAGTGGAAGCATCTTGAGGCTCTCACAGATCTGAATCACTTGTCAACAGGTGAAAGCAGAGAGATAGGGATGCCAGCCTCCAGAGAGTCCTTTATGTCAGTAGCCCTCCAATCAAGCTGTGACCTCATTGACAGAGTAAGCTCTGCCCACATGTTCCTAACTATCACACTGGCCAATCAAAGCAAAAGCACATCTTATAAGCACCTAGAGAGTTTGATTTGCACTTAGGATTGCCTATCTGACCAAGGACTTAGCCTGGCAGCATGTCTCCAGAGCAATAGAACAGAGAACTGTATTCCTAAAATGAAATTCTAAAGAAATGGTGCAAACACAGAAAGGTAAGCACACGGAGATGTAAGTCCTTCACAGCAGGGAGAAATCAGGAACATAAGAGCAGTTCAAAGGAAGCATCCCCCACTCAGACAAAAAGTGCAAATTCCTTTTCGTTTCCCTTTTCTAAAAATGTATGTGTTCTATTATGTTTTTCATATAACAAGTGGGGGAAAAAACCTAGAATATCACTGGTGAGTAATTTACTGAGTTTTTGTTATTAAAGTGGCTGTAATTGGATTTCATTTTTTAACTTTTTGTGAATTGGGTAAAGGTTTATTGACCTGATCAGTTTCCCAGGCAGCAATTCATACTCCTTTTGTTTCAGCTCATTGATTACAATCCCTTTAAAGAAACCTCCCTCATCCCATTCCTCCCTCTGTTTTCGATTCCCATTCCTCTTCCTTTCCTCACCCTCTGGACTTGGTCCTTGGCGGAATGCTGCCCCTTTCATGTCACATGGCTGATGAGGCTTAGGTGTGTGTCGCTCCTCAGTGTAGCGGTTCCCCTTGTTGATCTGTCCACTGTCTGACTGCAAACTGAACCATAGGGGAGAGTTCATTTTCAAACCTCAAGGGACTAAGGGCTATAGACTTAGGCTCCACCCATCTTTATCTGACTGGGAAGCCTGGGATTCTTTATACTTTGAGCAACTGTTCTCAACCTGTGTGTTGCGACTTCTTTGGGAGTCATGTGGGATGAAGTTAGGACTTTTCCACTATTAGATCACCTCTAAAATCTTAAGCAAATGTTGGTAACCATTTGCTGGCACCGAAATTTAAGAGATATTCTCTCTAAGGTTCCAGATATCAGAGGCCTTTGTCTGCCCTACAAAAAGATAGGGCTGACTCCCTACTTTTAGGAAGATGGGTCACTTCCTTTGAAGCTTGTTAACCACTAGTTTGGTCCCCAATGGGCGGAGTTCACAGGCGGCTGTTAATGACCTCTCCAGCCTAGCCTGTTTAGCCACATCCAGGAATCTGGGGTCTGCTCTTGTGACATGGGACCCCGATACTTCCCTGTCCTATAAAGTGTATATAGCACAACGCTTTCTTGTGACATATGTCCTTACCTGTAATTAGGGGCCTAGCATGGGCTTCAAAGGGTATATATGGCTTGGGCAGAATAAAGAAACTCTCTTGCACACACCAGACACTCTCGCCCCCTCTCCTTCTCCCTGTCCCCCATGTCTTCCCTTCCCCCCACTCTCTCTCACATGGACCAACTAACAGGACTGAGGTGAGCTAGCTACCATGGTATGTGTCTGAATCTATTATTCTCTCTCATGCTCTATATAACTTTACTATAATAATTAATAATTATCTCCCTATAACTGCGCCTACTTGAACCCGTGATGTATGTATCAGAGGCTGGATTCCTCTGATTAGGTTGAGCGACCCTTTCACAGGGGTCACCTGATTCATAACAGTAGCAAATTTACAATTATGAAATAGCAAAGAAAATAATTTTATGGTTGGGGGAGTCACCACAATATGAGCAACTGTAATAAAGGATTATGGCACTAGGAAGGTTGAAACCACTGCTTTAGGGTCTTGTTCTACATTTTTCTACCACTCTACCACCAAGACCTTCTAACGTGATCCTCTTCAAAGCAAGTGGTAATGGTAGCCGACCACCATCTAGTTCTTCTGGTCACAGAACCACAGAAATTGGTGTTTCCTTATCCAAGTTTTCCCTTCAATGGTCCCTCATGAGCCTTTCAGAACTCAATCCATAAGCCTGAATAATAGAATAAAGAATATTGTCTTTGTCAATTGTATTATGCCAATTGACCATAGTTGCCCCAATATGGGGACTATGGTCCTAGGACTCATTGCCTGGATGTGTCCAGTTCTATCAAAGATGTTTTCATAACTCTGCTCCCATATGTTCTACCACATTCATTATCGTGAAGGTAAATACTTATGTACAAATATTCTGTCATACCTACATGTATTCTGAGCATGCTTTCACTCACCCAACCACCAACCCACCCACACCCACACACACGCATAGTCAGCCTGTGTGCAGATATGCATCTACTTGTAAATTACTATTATTAAAGGTTTGTATATATCACAATATTTGCCTCTATTGCCTTTAATCTTATTCTTTTTATCAGAGGGAAGGCAGCCTCCGATATAACATCATGGGTTTGATAGGCACAGTTGTAAAGTGATAACAATTATTATAGTAAAGTCATGGAGAGCATGAGAAAGAGAAATAAAAGACACATGATGTTAGCATGCGCACCTCAGTCTCGCTTGGTGGCCTATGTGGAGAGAGGATAAGTGGAGGGAAGGGAAGACATGGGCAATAGACAAGAGGGTGCGGGCATTCTGCCCAAGCCTTACATACATTTTGGGGACATGCAAGGGCCTAATTACAGGTAAGGACACACATCACAGAAAGGGTTATGCTATAGGTACATGTTATAGGAAGAGGAAGTGTGGGGACCAGATGAGCAAAGCTAAGTTTCCTGATGGCAGCCTAGCCTTGATTGCCCTTGGGCAGACTTGATTTAGCTGAAGTTTTCAGGGGGAGTGACCCATTGTCCTAAGAGCAGGGAGTCAGCCCTATCTTTTGTGAGACACACAAAGGTCTCAGAAAGCTGGAGCCTTTAGGGAAAATGACTAACTTCTGACTTCCACACCAGATGCTGGTAAATGGTTACTAATATTTGCTTAATATTTTGGAGTATACTTAATTGTGGGAATACCTGACTTCACCCCACACTCCTTCTAGTACCTTCTCTACCTTCATATTTACCAACTTCCCTATTTTACGTATATCACCTTTCCCTTCACCTAAGTTAATATGTGTCTTAATTTGTACCTTATTTCTCTTCCTCTCCCCAACCTTAGAAACCATCAAAGAATTTTTTTTTTTTTACTGTGAAAATCTTTTCTTTACTTTTTACAGCAGTGGTCTCATGCACTATTAGTCCTTTTGTGACTGGCCAATTGCACACAGCATACTGTCCTCCAGGTTTATCAATAGCATGATATGCTTTACAGGCACATTTTAATTCTTTCACGTTGCATAGTATACCACTCGAGGTCTGTAACATAGAACACCACTCGAGGTCTGTAACATAGCACACCACTCTAGGTCTGTAACATAGTACACCACTCGAGGTCTGTAACATAGCACACCACTCTAGGTCTGCACAGTTTGTTGATTCATTCTTCCACAGATGGACATTTCAGTTATTGCTTTGGCTTCCGTGAGTAATGCTTCAGTGAAAAGTATGTGCAGGGCTGAGCCCCGGTGGCATAGTGGTTGAGTGCGGGACTGCGGCCCACTGGTTTGGCAGTTCAAATTCAGTAGCAGCTCTCCAGGAGCAAGGCTGGACCTCCTGCTCCCACGAAAGGGCAGTGATGCCCCCCCCCAAAAAAGTATGTGCATACATTCATGTCATGATACTTACTTCTCTACAATGTATACCAGAAGGAGGGATTGCTGACTCGAGTGGCATTTCGAGGTCCTACTTTGTGAGAGGGTGCCCGCCTGCTTTGCCCAGTGGCTGGACTATATATGAGGACTCCAGTCTCCACTCTCACCAGCATGTGTGGCTTCCTAGTTTTCACAGCTTTGCTATGACTGCTGTGGTGAGATGGTATTTCTTTAGGGTCTTGATTTGCATCTCTCTAAAGGCTAGTGACCAAGCGTACTTCTTCATCATGAAGTGTGAAGGCGAATCAAGGATCAGAATCTCGTCCTCCTCACATTCTAAGCAGATTGGAGCCTCTTGTGGAGATCTACTGGTAGCCTGGCCTGAGTGACTCAGTCTATATCCTCTCTCCCATGTAGCCCAGCCTGGTTTGACTGACATGAGTGGGCAAAAGGAAAAGCAGGGTGAGGTGGGTCTGCCAACTTGTGCTTCTTTGGCTTTCAGACCACAAGGGAAGTGTTCTCGGATGGGTATTTCTGGATCCTGCTATATCAATATCCTTTTGGGTTCACTGCTACCCATTCTCCCAGCAACACGGGCAGTTTTTTACATTGGCACCCCTTTCTTTTCCTCACCGAACTTCCACAACAGCAGATAAGTGGTGACTGGCTTCTGAAATCTCAGCTCACATGGCTCACACATAACATGTGTCAATAAGAATGGCCAAAAATAACTAACAAGGAAAATGATCTATTTTATAACAATGCATCAATTAAAATTATACAGAAAAATAGAACCAATATTGAATCTGAATAATTATTATCAATGGATAACATTTTAGAAATGATACAGTGTAGATGATTGAAAAGGCACAGATCCCCTTTATCAATCTTAACATAGTAGTATGTGCTAATCCCTTTATAGTGTGCAGAAGCTTTGGCATGACTGTGTGAAATAATTCAATATCAAATTAAGCCTCTATTACCAGAATACAGAACACTTTCTTGGATTTGGGGGTTAAACATGCTGATTCATTTACTATTTTAGTGGAATGAACTAAGGAAGAAAAACATCTGTTTTAGAATAAATGATCCTTAAGGAAAAGGCCTGGTGCAGTAATGGGTTACTTAATGGGCTTCCAAACAAAAGGTCAACAGTTCGAAATCACCTGGAGAAAAGAGAAAGCCTCTATTCCCCTAAAGAGTTACAACCTCAGAAACGCAAAGGAGTCCTTCTACCTTGTCCTAGAGTGTCTGTGAGTCAAATTCAGCTCAATGGTGAATGCACACCTTGTGTGCATATGACATGACTCAGGGTTCTTCAAAGAAATAATATCAATAGAATATAAATATAGATACCTGTAAAGACCCAAAGGGATAGATAAATACACATACACACTCACATATATATATATATATGTATACATGTTTTAAGGAACTGATTCATATGATTGTGAGGAGCTGACAAGTTATAATTCCATACACCAAGAGACAAGATGAAAGTTGTGGTCTCTATGGCACAATCCTGTAGCAAAATTTGTTCTCCTCTCAGAAATCTGTTTTGTTTATAAGCTCTTAAAGTAATTGAATGAGGCCCTCTTATATAATCAAAGGTAATGAGATGGAATGGCACAACAGTATAAACTCAAACATACCAGTAATCCTGAAACTGGGGCAGAACTAAGCAACATTTTTCTCCTTTATATTTAAAGTTACAATGACTCAGATCTGCCTCCATGGCAACTAATGACAATACCTTTTTATTATAAATGCCAACTGATTGTAAATGTCACATCTACAAAAGGTCTTCACGGTGGCATACAGGCTAGTGTTTATCCAAACAACTGGGAACTATGGCCTAACCAAGTTGACACTTGAAAATAATCATCACCTATGTAGTAACCCACAATTAATCCTAATGTGTTAATTGCATTGATATTGTATTAATTAGCCTGAGTTTAGCCATTTTGTACTGACCTAAGTATGGCAAATTTGCAAATTCTGTAATTCCTCTTGTAACGGCTGTGTTCCGTAACTGCTGAGTCATTACTATTTATTTTTTTTAAACTGCTAGCAAGGTGTCTAAATCCCTACTCCAACCTCCCCTTTTATCTATACATTGAGTCACCAACTATCCCTATGTTTGCTTTTCCCTAGAATAAAAACCTTCCACTTCGAGCACTCAGGATCTTGGGACAATTAGGCTGTAGGTACCCCATGACCGCAGGCCAATAAAGGCTTACTAACTTTAATTAACGTTGCATGTGGGTTAATCGATCTCATCCGGGCACCATATTTGGAAGCCCCAGCAAGATTATCCCCCCACAAAGGTGGGTGGCCTCTTCTGAGCCTCAACAACAGACACAGGGCTGCCTAGGGGAGGCACCTCGAAGAAGTTCTAGGGCTCTGAGTTAGATCCTCTCTGCTCCTAAGACTTGGGTGAACTGTCACCTGACCTTCTATAAACCTTACTAGTAAGCACAATGGGCCCTTAGGTCTGAAGGAGGTATAATTTCTGAGGAGAAAATCTCCGGACAGTGATTCAGAGAGCTGCGTGTCTTGGAAGCCTCAGCGTGGGAAACTGTTGAAACTCAGTGTGATTGGTGAGTGCAGTGTGTGTATGTCCTGAACATAGTCCTCTGGGGACATCCGGGGCAGCTCCATAGCCTCGGCTATGGAGTCTGCTTTGGGCCTCAATTCCTTCCATGGCAACGTTGTATGACCTAACGGTGACTTCCTTTCTTCAGAAAGTGGACCTGGATTGGAGTTTATATGATCGCACCTAAGTCAATGTGTACTTTAAGTACCTGGGAAGGTCAGGATAGTCACCTGTTAGATCTCCTTTTGGGCAACTCCCCACCTTTGTCTGTCAAGTGCCATTTGGGGATGGATTTCCCCATGTTAGGACTCTGGACCAGCTGCCTCCTCTTACATAGCGTTTTACACAGACCCTTAATTAGTTAACAATTAGCCTCATAGCTATGGGCCCTGATACTTTCTTGCCCAAAGACTTCCGGTAGGTCTGTTAGGTACTCATTGTTGTATTCCTACTTATGATTCAGAGCCCCAGTCTATGTCACTGTCGATTCAAAGGTTTCATCAGTTCCTCCTTTTTCTCTCCTGTAACCTTCAATGGTACTGACACCCGTCTAGCCTTTCCACACCTTCTCTTCTCTAGAAACTTTTCTTGCAAGATACTTTATCTAACCTCCCTGCTGATGAAGTAGATTGTGTATTTTCTTTCACCTTTTTCTCCTCTAACTCTAGTAACTAGTCTGGCAATATACAAATGACAACAGGTCCTCTTAATGGTGCAGAGTCTTCTAGCTAGTTTACCTCTTTGTTTCAAAGGAATGCTTTTGCAGAACACTCAAAAGTAAAAGCTAAAAAAAAATAATAAAGTAAAAGCGTACAGCCTACTCTCTATCAGATCTGAGTTTCCTCTAATTCTTTCCATCCACCACCACCACCACACTTATGTCCATCTCCCAGGCTAGATTTACACCTGTTTTTCCTTCTTTTAAAAATCGTTTTATTGGGACTCATACAACTCTTATCACAACCCATACATCTATCATGTCAAGCACATTTGTATATTTGTTGCCCTCATCATTCTCAAAACATTTGCCTTGGTATCAGCTCATGTTTTTCCCTCCTTCCCCCGGGCCCATGAACCCTTGATAATTTATAAATCATTATTATTTTGTCATGTCTTACACTTTATGATGTCTCCTTTCATCCAATTTTGTGTTTTCCAAAACCCCAGGGAAGAGGTTATATGTAGATCCTTGTAACCAGTTTCCCTTTTCTACCCCAGCCTCCCTCCATCCTCTCAGTATCGCCACTCGCATCACTTGTCCTGAAGGGATTGTCTGTCCCGGATTCCCTGTGTTTCCTGTTCCTATCTGTACCAGTGTACCTCTGTTGGTCTAGCCAGATTTGTAAGGTGGAATTGGGATCATAATAGTGGGGTGTGAGGAAGCATTTAGGAATGAGAGGAAAGGTGTATGCTTCATTGTTGCTACAATTCACGCTGACTGGTTCATCTCCTTCCCGAGACCCTTTAGTAAGGGGGTGTCCAGTTGCCTACAGATTGGTCTTGGGTCTCCAATCGGCACACCCCCTCATTCACATTTGATTTTTTGTTCCTTGATGCATGATGCCTGATCCATTCGACACCTCATGATCACACAGGCTGATTTGTTTCTCGTATGTGGGCTTTGTTGTTTCCCAACTAGATTGCCACTTGTCTATCTTCAAGCCTTTAAAACCGCAGATGCTTTATCTTTTGATAGCAGAGCACTAACAGCTTTTTTCCACCACATTTGCTTATGTACCCATTTGTCTCTAACAATTGTGCCGGGAAGGTGGGCATCATGGAATGCCAGTTTAATAGAACAAAGTGTTCTTGCATTGAGGGAGTGCTTAAGTGGAGGTCCAATGTCAATCTGCTAGCTTAATACTAAACCTATAAATATACACACATACATCTATTTCCCCAATCATCATATATTTACACATGTAAATATGCCTGTATTCAGACCTCTGTAATTGCCCTTTGCCTCCTAGTTCTTTCTTCTATTTCCTTTCTTTTTTTTTGGCATCACTGCCCTTGGGTGGTTGTGGGAGCTACCCAGTGCTGCTCCTGAGAGCCGCCACTGGATTTGAACTGCCAAGCCTGTAGTTCCGCACTCAACCACTTATGCCACCAGAGCTCAGCTTTTCTTCTATTTTCCTCTAGTCACAAGATCATAGTCAGCCTTTGGGTTTCAGTAATTCCTCTCAGTTACATTGTTCTAATAAATCCCTACCAGACCTTTTACACACTCCTTGCCATTGATTTTGGATCACTTGTTGTTCCCTTATCCCTGGGTTTGTTAACACCACTTCCTTTCTTCCCACCTCCCCCTCTCCCATGTCCCCTCAGAACTGTCTGTCCAACTGTTTTTACCTCCAGATTGTTTATCCAGTCTACCTTCTCTAGATAGGCCTGCAGAGATAAGAATATGCACAAAAACAAGACAGAGCAAAACAAATCACACAAGAAAACAAAACAATAACAAAACATTTTAAAAAGAAAATTTATCAATAGTTCTAGATCTGTTTGTTGACCTTTAGGAGTGTTTTCCTGGTGAGTCTGAAGGGGGACCACGCCCTCAACCCAAAGTCTATTTTTGGTAGGTCCTTAGGACTTCCTTGCTTTGCTCCCCTTGCTGTTCTGTTGTACACCCATCAGTGTTTTGCCTCGGTATGGTGGGGTCAGATGGGCACAATTCCCACACTGCATCTTCAGTGTTGTCCCCTGTAGGACTGTGGATTAGAGATGTTGCATCTCCTAGTGGGGACGGCCATATGGTCCTCTCTGGGCATTGGCTGCTCTGAGCGTGGATATATCATCCTCAAGACTTTGTG
>PVJH01044628.1:0-12881 GCA_004026705.1 Nesogale talazaci | reverse complement strand
CACCCCCACCCTCCGTGGCGCTCTCTCTCTCTCTCTCTCTCTCTCTCTCTCTCTCTCTGTTCATTTTTTAGGAAGGTGCTTGACATCTGAGTTTCCACTACTGGGACATTTTCATGTAACTGGTATCTATCTTTCTCTATCTCTGCCTCCTAGCTTGTTTGATTTTGTTTTTTATCCAAATAGACAGAACCTACACTAACCCTCTTTCACTAACATAACAAAGACAGCTCATTCCCATATGAGCTTATAATATGCACAGGCAGGTTAGGATTTACAACATATTTTGGGGGACACAATTCAATCCATAACAGGGGATTTTGAAAAAGCTGAGCCCCGGTGGCACAGTGGTTGTGTGCGGGACTGCGGCCCACAGGGTTGGTGGTTCAAATCCAGCAGCAGCTCTCCAGGAGCAAGGCTGGGCTTCCTACTCCCAACAGGGTAGTGATATGAGAAAAAAAGAAAAGAAAAAAAATAGGAAAAAAACCAGGGGATTTTGGCTGTGTTCTTTTATTCTAATAATATTTAAATTGTTACTTCACAGTCTTCATCTGCTGCTCTTTCCTCTCATTTTCTTAACATAATTCAATTAATCAGGGAAAAATACTTCTTCTTCTGCTCAGCAGAGGTAGTTTTGTGGTTGGCATGGAGGATTCAAGGAAAGATGGCACAGGTCCTGCTGTCGTGTGGAGATGATCTAGAAAAAGCAATCCAACGAACAGGTTAACGAATGCAATTATACGAATTCTAGATGGCATGGTGTTAGGTGCCCTTGAGGCCTTTGCCACCCACCCCAACCCCGTTTCAACAGAACGAAGCTCTGCCCAGTCCTGTCCACCTTCACACTTGCTGTAATGGCTGAACCCACCGTGGCAGCTGCGGTGTCGTTCCATCTCCTTGACGATTTCCCTCTTGTTTACTGCCTCTCCACTTTGCCAAGTGTGATGTTCTTCTCTTCCCTGGTAACAAGTGCAAAGTATGTTAAAGATAGAGTTTTGCCGCCCTTGTCTCTAAGGAACATTGTGGCTAAACTCCTTTAAAAATAGATTTGTTTCCTTTTCCACAAGTCCATAGTGCTTTAATAATCTTCGCCACAATCCAGGTACATCAGATCTTCTGAGGTCCTCTTTATTCATTGACAGATTTTACTTGCATATGAGGCAATTGAAAATACCATGGCCGGGGATGGTGCACTTTAATTCTTAAAAGTGACATTTCGGTGCTTTAAGACATTAAAGATGTTTTTGCAGATTTTCCCAATGCAATATGTCCATTTGATTTCTTGATGGATATTCTGTATGAGTTGGCTGTGGGTCCTAATAAAATGCAATGTTTGACAACTTCCATCTTTTCTTCATTTATCATGATGTGGTCTGTTGGTTCAGTTGTCAGGATATTTGTTTCTTTACATTACATTTCAACCCATACTGTGACTGTAGTCTTTGATTTCTTCATGTGTTTCTAATCTTTCTCCTTTGTTTCAGTAAGTGCGGTGTGCCATCTGCGTATCAAGTTGTTAATAAGCCTTCCTCCAATCCTGCTGCCATGCTCCTCTCCTTATAGTCCAGTTTCTTGGATTATTTTCTCAGCATAGAGATTGAATAAGTATGTTGAAAAGATACAACTTTGATGCATGCCTTTCCTAATTTTAAACAGTTCCCTTGTTCTGTCTAACCAACTGAATCTTGACCCGTGCACAGATTCTACTTTGGCACAATTAAGTGTTCTGGAGTTTCCATTTTTCTTGGTGTCATCCATATCTTCCCTGCACCATCACCCCCAAAACTCTTTTTTTCCCTAACAGTTTTGTTGGCACATGATTTACATATCATACAATTCAGTAGTTCAGTCACGTCAAGAAGAACTGTACAATCTTCACCATATCAATTTTAAAACATCCCTGCTGCAAGGTAGAATCGCCTTTAAAATGAGTTGTGTAATGACAATCAGTTCTAGTGCTTCCTCTCTCCTCCTGCCTTCATAGCTTATTCTGCAGATCCCCTTTCCATCCCTATCCTTTGGCCCTCACTCTTAAATCCCCTATTAACCCTTATATCACTTATTACCACTATGCATCAACTCTTCCTGTGCTTCACAAACTGGTAAACAAAAGAGACACAAAAAATGAAATTAAAATAAGGTAGTAAGGATAATAATATAAAGATTAAAAATAAAAATAATGAGTAAGAAAGAAAAAAAACCATCAATATTTAAAAAGCCAAGGAAGAGATTTTTGTCATGGAACAAGTAAGATATACACGGACCTAGAGTAATTCAAGTTGGATTTATAGGGAAGTCAGCTGACCAAGTACCAAGTTCAACCCAACACCATCAAGATTACAATGGTCTCTGCCTGATAGTAAGGCTATTTGAGACTCTTGCCTGTGACTAGAGGGGATTTGCCAGTGGTTTAGTCTGACTAGATAATCTGCAGTTGGGCTTGGGGCTCCCGATGCTTTCCATAGCCTTCTACAAATTGGGTGTTCAAAATTTTAGCTCTGATACTTTTCCCTTGGTCATATTTGAATTTTGTCATTGTCATCTTTGGATCACACAAGCTGGTGTTCTTCCATGAGCATTTAGTTGACTGTTCACTTAGATGGCTGCTTGTTTGAATACAAACCTTTAAGACCACAGACACTATTCCAGTTGATAGCCTGGTGCCATCTGTTTTTTTCACCATATTTTGCTGTAATACCCTATTCTTCAGTGATCATTTCATGAAGGTTAGGACCATGTTATCAGAACTAACTGTTCTTGAATTGGGGCTAGAGATAAGTAGGAGCCCACGCTCCATCTGCTTGTCTATGGGGTTTGCACATATCAGGTTACTTTGGTGGTTGTAATGTAACAAAATCAAATCTCTGCAAGACTAACTGCACTGATAGCAGCCATAAGTCATCAGCAACTAAACAAAGCACACATATATAAACAAAGAAAAAGGGGGGAAAAACTCACCAAACTACAAACACGAACCCAAACCCATATAAATAAAGAAGGCTAGCTTTGTTAATCACCCCCTGGGATATAAGTTAATTTCACTATTCCCATAATCAATTTTCCCAGTGACCCAGCACTCCACTGACTGCATGAAGAGCCTATGTGAGTACAGTTCCACCTTGAGGCACAACCCCTCGGTTTTTGCCCGACAGTGTCCGTAGTTCTTTATGGTCCCCATAGCCTAAAATACACAAGCAAACATCTTTGAGGTATTTTCTGCTTTCAACCAAGATCCCTCTGATCTCAGCAACGATATCCCTCATTCCATGTCCTCTTCTAAATAGAGTTGGAATATCCGTCTGCCCTCTGTTGATATACTGTTGCAGCTGGTTTTGAATTATCTTCAAAATATTTACATGCATGTGCTAGTAAAGATACTGTTGGATAATTTCCCCACTCTCTGGGTTACCTTTCTTTGGAATGGGCACAAATGGGGATCGCTTCTGTCTAGTTGTCTTTCAAATTTGGTGGCATAGATGAACGCATATTTGCAATGCTTCATCAGTTTGTTGAAGTGTTTCAACTGGTATTCCATTACTTCTTTGAAACTTTTTTGTTGTTGCTAATTCCTTCAGTACTGCCTGGACGTTTTCCTTCACTATGATTGGTTCTTGAGCATATCCTACTTCTTAAAATGGTTGTATGTCAATCAATTCTTTTGGTACAGAGTCTGTGTATTCTTTTTATCTTCTTTTGTGCTTCATGCCTAGTTCAATATTTTGTCTAAAGAATATTTCAACCTATGGCCTGAATTATTTTCTTCATTTCTTTCAGTTTGAGTTATGCTGGCTGTGTTCGTCCTTTTTGACTTTCTAACTTCAGGTTTTGTACATTTTATAATAATGCTTTTCTTTGTTTACTTGAGCACCCCTTTGAAAAGTTCTGTTCAGCTCTTTTTACTGATATCAGTCTTTCTGTGTTCTACCTCATGTTTGAGGACTTCCAGTTTTCTTCGATTAATATTTTGTGCACTCCATGTTCTGATGATTAATGGATTTTTGCAGATTTTTCTTCTCCTTTTGAGTCATGTCCCATCAGCAAATGAAACTCCTGAAAGCTTTACTCCATCTATGTCTTTAAGATCGACTCTTTTTTGAGGAGGTGGCTCTTCCCTAGTTATATTTTGATGGCCTTCCAACTGAGCAGCCTGTACTCTGGCACTAACTGTAGCAATGTGCTCCCGCTACTCACAGGTTTTCAGTTGCTAATCCTTCTTAATTGAACAGTTCATTCTTCCCAGTCTGTTCGTAGTCTGGAAGTTCTGCTCAATCGTGAGTGAGTGACTTGTCAGCATTTGAAATATTCCAGCATCGCAGCAATGTACTAGTGACCACAATACAATAAACTGACAGATGAATATTTTGGGTAAAACTTAGATCTAGCTTTATGTCATAATTTTTTCTGAGTGACTTTGGACATCAATAAAATAAAGAATTTTTTTCCTGCCTATGTCCTATGAGCTCTACAATATCTTTAGCAATTGATTTTTGGTTATAAATGACCATTCTTTTCGTATTTACATAATGGAGTCTGAAAAGGATATTTTTAACTTCAGATTATCTTAAAGTCTTGTGTGAAAAGCTTTGATTAAAAGACTTTTTGAAGAAAGAACTGTGAGGGCATTCTTGTTGGTTTTTAGGCATTTGGGTATACCAAATAGAATATTGTACATATTTATAGCTAGTTTAATAATGTCCCAGGTCTAATTAAAACACAGGGTTTTACAAAACTAATTGTTACAGAAAACTGTTTGCTTTTTAAAAAAAATGTAGCTAGGTTGATAATAACTAATGATAGATGAATTTAATTTACATAAATTTCAGACCCAGAGAATATTTAAAAATCATGCCACAGAGGGATGTTTTAAGTTAAGAAGTTAATGTCATTATCTTCTTCTCATTTAAATTGCTCAGTTTTCAATAATTGTAGAGCATGGTAAGTGATTTCCCTCTTCATGAGGGTCTAATAAAATTTGATAGACACCATGAATAAGCAAAATGTTATTAAAATTATACATATATGCACTATATATATATATATAATATGTCTGTTAAACAGTGGGTTTCTAAGTTCTGCCATTTGAGGGTTGATTTTTTTTCATGGACCCTTAATTTACTAAACATGATGCCTGTGTTAGGTGATTTCTCCAGAGAAGCAAAACTTGACACAAAACCGTAGCTATCTCAAAGTCTGGTCCCTTTTGCTACTATGCCCAGAGTATGTCAGAGAAGTCTCACCAGCCTCCCTGCTAAGGGGCATTTTGTTGTGTCAGGGGGTATCCCCTAAAACCCAGAATTGTCGTGGGCGGAGCAGAGCTTTCCTAGCACGTATTGCCCCCACCATAAGAGAGCACCCAGCAACTCGCTCTGAATTCGCGCGAACAGTGGTGTCCTCTGAGAAGGTCATCTTTGGTCATATTGAATTTTTTGTAAAAGCATTTTCACTCAAACTTCGTTTTTCGTGATGGCCAATTTAAGAAAACAATGATAAAAAGAATCCCAAACACAAGCGTTTTACTAATTAACCATGTATATTTCTCATCATCTTTTAGTCTTCCTTACTTTCTTAGGTAAAAATACACTTGGCCACACTTTGAATGGTCAGAGTGGAAGCATTGTAACTTTCTTCCTCATTGATTGTTGTACAATTCTGGCAGGTTACTGCTTTTTAAAAATTATAACAAGAGTTTCAAATATTAACAATGCAAGGTTAGGTATGTCACCTAAATAAGCAGTGTAACTCTTATTTGGTTTTACTTCACACTAAATCTAGGATATGAATTTTAAATGTAGTTGATGTTTAAAGTTAGGCAGTGTTGTTGTGTTTTCCAATACTGAAGATCATGCTGACTTTTCCCCTTTACTTTGTATCTTAGCTAACTCACATTATTTACTTGGGATTTTGGTTTTTCCCCTGACAGTCATGACTTGTTTATTACACAGGTTTTTATTTTCATTAAGCACAAATGCCAGCAAGGATGAGTCAACAGACAAATATTTTTAAAGCCATATTTATGACTACAATATAGGGTTCTATTTTAGAATTATCTTTTTGTTGCTAAGAACACAAAATTTAAATGTCCATTGCTCAGTTGTGCAAGCGTCTTCTGAACCATGGGAGGCTCCAGGTCGGCTCCAGGTCTGTACTCCTGCACTCAACATTGCGCCTTGCATAGAGAGCATACTGGGAAGAGAGAAAGGCCATTGGTTCAGTTTCCAGCATGATACAAAATTGGAAAATGAACCATAAAACTAGCACACATCCTCAGCACCCATTAAGTTTGAGGATCTTTCTATATCTAAAGTAAATATGCAAACACAAATATGTGAAGGAAAAAGTAGCAATGAAAGGTTGAAGAGAAGACAGGAATCACTTTCTTCTAGTGCCGTGTTTTCCATCTTTTTGGCCTCTTTGTGGATCTTTCAATGATAGATTCCTATTTGAATCATTAAGTTGAATGAGGCTCACTGTGGAAATTTAAGTGGATTTTAAACTAAAACCTTATATTAAATGAAAAAAAAAAGAGCTCTCATGAACAAATGTTAAATGAAATGAAATTCAATTAGAAGACTCACATTAAAGTCCCGTTAAAGTCTGTTGTCTACACAAGTCCAGTCCCTACTTTCTTTCTGATAAAAAGAGAAATTAGTAGCCCAACTACCAGATTGAGGATTTTAGTGTCCTGTAATGTAAAGGACTGAAAAAGCCTTTTGAAAAGAAAATATTCCTTATCCACATTCTCTGTCCACGTGTCATTGAAGTTATCTTTTTTTCCATGTCTTACATTTCAAGAAGCACTGCTTGCTAACATCATTTCTCAACACTTCATCAAAAAGAGAGAGTTCTGACAACCTGAACGTGTTCATAGTCTTTGCATTAGAGTATTTCTCTCATGGCATCATACAGCAAAGTCAGATACATGTGAGCCGGAATGTTAAACTGTGGGGCTTTTAAGATGCTCTAATGCTCAATTGAGGAAAATCTGTGATAGGTTTTTTTGGGTTTGTGTAGGGGAAAAAACCTCTTATCTGATGTATAGACATTGAAATTTTAAAAAATGGCTATTGTTACTTAATAAAAATGTATAGAATCCTTACCTACTCCATTTTAACAGTATAATACTCAATGCTATCTGACAGCACTCGTGTAGCAACTAAATGCATTAGTCACAGTGACCATTTTTCTTGCAAATTTGTGACATAGATTTAATTATAGGAATGACCAGCAACTTACAAATCTAATTTTGGTAGAGGCTGAGGCAACTTTTTTTTTTATTTTAATAATGATGGATTTTTTTTAAACAATGATTTCATTACTATTTAAAGAAATCTACTGTTGTAGAACTAGCCAATTGACTGAGTTATTTTATTACCCTTTAACAAATGCCATGTACTTTCATTTTTATTTTTATTAATTTTTCAAATGTCATCAGTCCCAAACTAGAAAAAATATTTTCCCATATATCCATCTGAGTATAAACAAATGACTGCATATTATCCTGGATCAAGATATTTGTAATGGCCCCCTGTAAGCATGTTTTTATTAATTAGTTAAAACCAAGATTAAATTTAATTAATTTGAATCCCATGCATCACAGAATTGCTTAGCTTATGGCCTTTTGTTCAAAATACTTACTAACAACTAGTTGGTAAACATGTGGTAGATGGTTCTTATTATTTTGCTTATGTTTTCCAAGATAAAATTTTGCTATCATGGATCTATTTATTGAGCTAATATTTGGGGTTCTGAAGATAATTGTGTGACAAATCAAACATAAGAGGCCTGCCTTCATTTCCATTCCAGATTATTTTTTGTTTTCTAAATTTTATTGTTGTTGAGAATATACACAGCAAAGCATATCCTGGTTCCTTGTCTTTTACATGTAGTTTACATTCTTTTCGTTGTGCAATCCATCTCACTTTCCTTTCCTAAGTTGTTCTCTCTCCTTAACGTGAACTCACTGCCCACTCAGGTTCTTATCTAACCTTTTGAATTGCCCTCAATTTGATCCTATGTAGACAGTTGTTAAAGGGGCACACTGCTCAAAACTGACCTCTTTTTCTAGTCAAGCTAAACCACAGGTTCTGAACCCCCTGGCTTACAACTCCTTTTTCGGGAAGAAAATATATATATATATATATATATAAAATATATTCAATGCCCCTCCCCAATTCCTTAGCAATTAAAATATTTTGTGCTATAGTTTATAATTCAGGATAAAGGTTAGTAATCTGCTTTTGCAGCTCTCTTGGATCATTCCACCACCCCCTTCAGAGAATGGTATTGTCCACTTTGGGAAACACGGAGCTAAATAATTATTTGGTTTTTAGAATATTTCAAGGAGTATTTTTTGTTTGACGTTTCAAGATTACCTCAAGGAAGTAATTTTCTGGTTTCATCAAGCTTCCATGGTTCTAGAAAATCTAGAGTCCGTGGTGATCTGAAATGTGTTCTGTATTATCTCACTTTTGATAAGGATTCTTTTATGGAACTTTTGCTTAAAACGTTTGGTAATGGTAGCCAGATACCATCCATTATTTTAGTTTCATGGTAAAGGAGAAAGTTGTTTAGGGAGGCAATACTTCACACATTCCATATCCTTCTGTTCCCAACTCTTCTTTGCTGCTCCAGGTGAATAGAGACCAATTGTGCCTTAGATGGCCACTACAAAACCATGACCCTAAACCTCTAAACCAAGGAACCAAATCCCTTGAGGTGTTGGCTGTACATAAGTAGGTTCAGCAGCTATTCCTTTTGGGTTTTTTGTTGTTGTTGTTGTTGTAATATACTGTAATATGTTGTTGTTGTAATGTTGTTGTAAATATATCTTAGTTACCTAGTGCTGCTATGACAAAAATACAAGTGAATGGTTTTAATGGAAATTTATTTATATTCTATTTATATTCTCTCAAAGTTTAGGAGGATAGAAGTCCAAATTCAGGGTGTCAGCTCGAGGGCAGACTTTCTTTCCTTGTTGGTCCTGGGGGAAGGTCCACAAATCTGTGGGCCCAGCATTTCTTAGAGAGCTATAGACCTTTGGGCATCATTCTTCCCCTGGGTCCAGGATGCTCATAAAGGAGGCCCTCTGCTTCCAGTTAGTCTTTCATCTCAAGGCGCCTCTCTCAACTCACTGGTTTGATCTCTTGTATCACAAAAGAAATTGACCGAAGACTTCACCTAATCCTGTAAATAGTATTTTTTCTCATTAACATAGCTGCCCCTAGTCCTGCCTCCTTAGCACCACATTGATTAGGATTTATGAAACAGAAAAATATCAGATCCCCTGAAGCAGGATACTGACATAATACTGAAAATCATGGCCTAGCAAAGTTGACACCTATTTGGGGGGCATGCAATTCAATCCATGAAGTCTGCACTACATGTTTGCCAGTTTATCCTTTTTGCAGCTCCTCCACTTATTGACAGCAATTACAATAACCTTAGCCCGAATCAATGTGATTTTTTAATTATTAAGTCCCTTTTCCTTTCCCCTCCCCAGCCTGGTTAAATGAATAAATGTTGGGCTATGTTCATGAGCCTTTTCTTGTCTTTTTGTCTAAATGAGTTCATGCAGCATCTGATTTTCTATGATTGACTTGTTTTGCTCAACAACATGTTTTTGAGGTTTAACCGCACTGTAACAGATAGTGACTTAATTTCTTCTGCTAACTATGTACTGTTCCAGTGTACGTATGTACCACATTTTCTTTAATCATTCAGATGTTGATAGGTATTTTAGTTGTTTCCAAAGATCAAAAGCATCACCACCACCCACACTATCTTTTAAGACCCCAGAAGCTAGGGACCTAATGCTTCAAACCCAGAAAACCATTCTCAGAAGGTGTTTGATATATCTGAGAAGCATTTGTAACTGTGGCCTCTATGAATACATGCATGTGTGTGCATGTACACACACATAAACCTCTGTGCACATGGATGTACTCACACGTACACATTTATATACATACATGTCTTCGGACCTTTGTTTATGGCCATATACTCACTTTTTAGTTAGTGAGCAGTTAATCTCTTTTTATTGTTGAGTAGTAGTCCCCTATTAATTTACTAATTTAATGGGCATTGGGTTGTTTCTAATGTTTGGTAAACATTCTAATGTATAAGTAAATTTTTTTGACTATGTATGTATATAGGTTTTTGTAGATGTTTTAATTTCTTTTGGGGAAATACCTACAATTGGGATTGCTGTATCATATTTCATATTTAATATTATAAGAAATACCATATATTTTTGAATTTATATAAACATTTCAGGAATGTTTCCAGAATTCGGTTATTCTAGATCTTAGTCAACTTTTGATATTACAGATTTTTTTATTTCAACCATTTGAATAGGTCTTTAGTGGTAGTTATATAATTTGTATTTCTCCTAATGACTAAGACTGTTGAACACCTTTTTATGGGATTATTTTCATTTTAATATAGTGATGATTGAATATAGTTGTAGAAGTTTGTGAAATTTGTCATATTTTCTTTTATATATTTATTGCCTTTACAGTTCTAAAACACTTCCCTGTCAATAATGATTCATTTGCATTTTTATCTCGTAGTCAAAATTCATATCTAGAATATGAGTGTGTTAAAAAGGAGTACAAGGCCAATCATATAGGAGCTCAGTAAGTACTAGTTCTAGTTGAAAGTATTTCATGTTATTGTAGTACCATTGGTTAGAGAAGTCAGTTTCACTACGTTCTTGCCCCACTGGGTTTTTTAATGCATGTGCAGCTTTGTTGTATTACTTTAACTCCTACATACAGATCAATGTGCTCATTTTTATAAATAATTGAATCAATATTCATGATTGTTAAAAACTTTCTCTAAGGATGTTAGACATAGCGTTAATAGACGTTAAGTAAAATTGTTTGTTTGATGTGTAAAATGGAGGTGTATGTACAAGAGACTGAGAATTCCTGAAGCCTTATTTTGATCTCTGTCAATTTAATTTACAAATTCTCACTCAAATTAACAGTAACATGTTTATGTTCGGAGGACTATGGACTAAGGTAAATAGTAACTTTCAAATCACAGAGGATCTCTTAAAAGTAAAATTTATTATTACAAAACCTAGATCAATGTATTTTTATCTCTTTATATTGGGAAAAGTTCTCCTGGTAAGGGGGAAAAAACTTTGCTCAGGTTGTGAATATGATATCTAGAAAAACAGTGTCAGAATGTCACATATCTTTAGACCATGAGATGGCTAGTGGAATCAACTTAAAATTCTGGTCTCTCCCTATCTTTGCCACTCTTTTCCATGCCATACTGTTAATATTTTCTTTTCTAAATACATATATTTAGAATATGAAGTAATGTCACCTGCTTTCATTAGGAGAAAAGGCAGATGCTCCTTTGGGTTGACTTGACTCACCACTTTATCTGTAGCCATGCAGTGAGTCTTCTAAAAATCATTGCTGACCAAATAAAGAGAAATCAATCAGTAGATGTTATTTTAATTTCTCTTCTCTGTAGATTTAAGATTGTAAACTATTGGTATATGAAGTGTATTTAAATGTATGCTATTTTTACAATTATATGTGGAATTTGTCTTATAAAAAAATCTTGATATCACTGTAATTGGTCACTCACCAAATTTTTTCTCTACTAAGTTACCGTGATTTGAAATTATAAACCTTTAAATCTCAATATAGCATGTTAAACCCAGAAACACCATACATTCCTTTAGAATTTCAATCTAGAATGGCGTTTGAAACTCACTTGCACATCTAAATTTCATGATGGTTCATTTGTAAGGATTTCTTCTTATCAAACTTCTTTGAGGCTGAGTCTCGGTGGCGCAAGTGGTTGAGTGCGGGACTGTGGACCGCGGGATTGGCGGTTCAAATCCAGCGGCGGCTCTCAGGAGCAGCGCTGGGTAGCTCCCATCACCACCAGAGGGGCAGTGATGCCAAACAAAAACAAAAAAAACTTCTTTGAAGTAAATAAGTGCAGATGTCCCTATAGATTAAGATTACCAACCCCTATGCTGTTATCATTGAAATAATTGATTATAAATATCAGAAAGCTTTCCATGAAAATTGTTGCATGATCATCACATGCATTCCAATAGTTGGGGATTTAAGGAGGAGAGGGTATAATGAAGTATTGCATTATGTGCCATTGTAAAGAAGTATCATACTGATGGTAGTCAAGGAGACTATTTTATGATTCAGGTTCAGGAGCCCTCACGGCGTAGCACAGTGTGCGGTGTCCTGATAACTGCTAGGCCAGCACTTAGAACCACTCCTTGCAGTTCTTTGGGTGAAAAGATGAAGCTTTCCATGTAAGAGCATGAGCAAGGGTGGTGAAGAAAGCAGAAGGGCCCAGCTATCAAAAGATAGAGCATCCGGGGTCTTAAAGGCTTGAGCACAAACAAGCAGCCATCTAGCTCAGAAGCAACAAAACCCACCATAAAAGAAGATCACTTACTTGTGCGATCATGAGGTGCTGAAACAATCAGGTATCAAAGAACAAAAATCAGAATCAATGGACCAATTGACTCCTGATATCGCTGATGACAAATGGATACAAAGGCAAACAAAGTAGAAGAAACGATGGTACCCAGCTAACAAATGGTTGAATGCCTGGAATCTCAAAGACTTGAAGATAACCGAGTCACCATCTAGCGCAGAAACAGCAAAGTCCACAGGCAGGAAGCACACCAGCATGCTGATCAAGAGGGGCCGAAGGGAGCAGATATCGAGCACCAAAGAACAAGAATCACATCATTACATAGGAGGAGGAGAGCAGGGTGGGGACCTAAGGCCCACTGGTGGGTAATTGGTCACCCCTTTACAGGGGAGACACGGGGAGGAGACAGACCAGTCGGGGGGCAGCCAGGCAGTGATGATGCATACAAGTTTCCTCTG
>PVJH01044627.1:0-12817 GCA_004026705.1 Nesogale talazaci | reverse complement strand
CCATGGAAGATAACTGGCAGTAGGCCACGGAGTGAGAGTTGCTGTTCTTGCTAGGTTCTGAACCACAGTGACGCTATGTGCAGCAGGGAATGAAGCACTGTCCAGTCCAGCACTATCCTCACAGTTAGTATGTTGGAGACCACATCGCTGCAGCTACTTTAGCAAGCCCTCTTGTCCAAGGACTTCCACCCTTCTTCGCCGCCCCTCCACTGCTGTGCATGCTGTCCTGCTCCAGGGACTAGCCTCTCCTGATAACATGGCCAGAGCACGGGAGATGAAGTCTAGTCTTGCTTCCAAGCAGCATTCTAGCTGCACTTCTTCCAAGCCCACAGTCTTACCCTGTGGGGCCTGTCTACTCTGTCTGCTGGGGTTTCGCTGTGTCAGACTTAAATCAATGGCATTATTTATCATGAATGAAAACTAGGCTCTCATTCATCACCAGAATTTGAAAGCATAGCTACCCACTGCAATCAGATACATTAATAATTGATGCTCTGATCTGTTTTAGGATTCCCCATGTTGCAAAGGGGTCGGTGTCTTTGCACAGGCCCTGGAGTAAAAGCAGTGAGAGTGGCAGACATCGCAAAAGCCTCCATAATTTACCCAAGTTACAACTGTGACAATTTAGAAGTGATGTAAGTAAAAGATTCGCTGAAGAGGACAAGGGTGAGATCTTTTGTTTCATGGGTTGCTTGCTTGGTTTTCAAACCAATTTTAAGACTTGGGTCTTTCCTTCACAGTATCACCCTGAAAAGAAAGAAAGGACAACAATGCCTAAATCCCAGATCCAAGCAAGCAAGCCTTATAATCAAGGTAACTGATCAGACTGTCATGTTACACCTGCTCTTATCCAAGATAGAATTTTTAACCAAAGAGAACAGACAACTGCCGAAAGATTCTGCTATGATTCTGTGTGGAATATTTTGATAATAGATTCTTGGTTAAAATTCATTTCCTTTCTGCTTTGTTTTTACACATCCACTCTAAATCATTAGAGAGATAAGAGTAATGGTCCAGTTAAATAAAACTGTCCTCTTCTCATTACAGGAAGTTCAAAGAAGGAATTTAAAAAAATATCCAGTATATAAAGTCTTGGAAAAGAGGATTTAAAAGCCAAAACAAGTTAAGTTTTACCGTATTCTGCTTTAAGAAGCTGACCTTCACCTGTTGCAGTATAACTTACAGAGCTTTCTAGGTGACTTGACACTTGCAATTATTCTGTAGAGACTATGAAAGCTGTTCTAGTCTCTGGAAAGGCTCTGTCAGTATTCAACCTATATTCTATGTCCATAACCCATTTCATACTACAATATGCAGCTACATTAACATAATTGATGTCATGAAGATTCTGAGTCAGAATAATTGATGTGTGTAAAAAACATGTCAAATTAATTTTTCATGTAAATCTGTAGTCTTTCCCCCAAATCATATAGCCTGTGTATAAGTAAAACTTTTTATAAATAATTTTGCTTACTCTTCTAAAGAATTGGATGCATGAAAACAATTATGAAAAAATTATTAGCTTAAGGAAACTGGTAAAAAGTAAAATACTTCACAATTGGGGGGAAGGTTGGGAAAAGAATGGGATAAAGGGAAAGTGATATCAAAAAGTTCAAGAAGAAAATGCTTTGAAACTGACTGTACTAACAATTGTACAATTATGTACAATTCATTTGAATTATGAATGCTACAACATCTGTAAGCGCAGCCTATAAAATAATTAATAAAAATTTCTTTAAAAAAACTAAAACAAATTATGTCATAATTGCATTTAAAGCTCTGATCTTAGATTTTCCCCACCTCCCCCAAAGGAAGGATGACAATTTTATTTATTTTAATTATAGTTTTATTGGAGGTTCTTACATCTCTTTGTTTGTTTGTTTTGGGGGCATCATTGCCCTCTGGTGGTTGTGGGAGCTACCCAGTGCTGCTCCTGAGAGCCACTGCTGGATTTGAACCACCAAGCCCGTGGGCCGCAGTCCCACACTCAAACACTTACGCCATCGGGGTTTAGCCCTCTTATATCTCTTATCACAATCCACACAACCATCCTTTTGCACATTTGTACATATGCTGCCATCATCATTTTCAAAACAACTTCTTTGTATTTGAGCCGGCAATTATATTCTAACAGCTTTTTTATTGATGCATTCTAAGAAATTAGGATATATGTGTTTACTAGATATTTTGACTTATCTATTTTCACAAACAGAGAGAAATGCCATGCACACATTTTAAGTTGTGAAATGCTTTCTTTTTGTCAAAGAAAAATGTTGGGTAATAAATACATAAGCACACCTGGCAATCATTCTAACCTTTTGTGATTCTTATAAAAATATCTTATCTAATTCTTTTTCGGGGTGTGGGGGAGGCACGGCACAGCTATTTGGCTGAGAATATCTAAAGTCAGTTTTAGGAGAACAATAGAGGTGATTGGAGCTCTTAAAGATTGACAGTCTTATAAGCCCAAACAGGGTCACTGTCAGAACTGACTTGATGGCCATGTTTGTTTTCCTGATTTTATTTTAAAGTTAATTGACATATAACACATACCATACAAGTCAATGATTTAAGTGTATCAAAAAGACTTGAGCAACCATCAGCAAAATCAGTTGTCATGGCAGTGGGTATTTCAGATTGGTGTAGGCAGCCCTGGTACAGCACTGGGCTGTTGAACAGAGGCAGGATTCCACCAACACTCCTCAGGGGTAAAGCTCTGGAGATGTGCTTCAATAAGGCCAAGAAGCCCGACGGGCTGTCTTACGAGGCCAGACAGGGTTGCTCTGCATTGGAATCGACTCATGTACACAAGACTGATTTAGTTTAAGAATAAAATGTTTTCTCTAATAAACCAGGATGTTTTCCAGAACATTTGCAATGACTTCTACAATTTCACCTCATATTTCAAGAAGCTAACAACTGCTTGTTAACACCCACTAATGTTTGCAAAAATACTTTAATGAGTAGTTGTGGAAAACAGCAGGCTCAGTTGGTGGGTCTCTCCCATGTCTACGTGGGGGAAGTCTAATACGAGTCGTGGGAGAAGTCAAACCTACCGATCTGGCTCTAGGAGTCTGAACAATGATTCAGCCAAACTGCCCCAGCCCCAGACTTTGAACTTCAGCTAGACCACAAAAACGTTATCAGTAAAAGCTGCTGGAAGCACATTAGCAGGAGGGAGAGTTTCATAGTTCTGGTTTTCCAGTATATGGTTTCTGCAAGACACTGCCGAGGCCTGCCTACCACCTGACTGACTCTCTTAGAGTCTATCCATGTCCCAAGCCCAAGGCGCCCATCTTCCTGTGGATTCTCTAGTATCACTCTCCATTTCTTTTCTGCTCAAATGAGACACACTTGGTTTCTTGGTCTCTAACCCAAAACTTCAGTTCGATGATATTTATGTGGGCACCTATATATTTCAAAAATGAAATATTTGCCACAGAATTACCAAAACTATAATCAATTACCAAAACTATAAACTGTATTTATTTGAAAACAAGACCAATGCTAATATACCTTTTATGTACCTTTCCCATTGATATCAATGAGCCAGCCATAAAGCTGACTAGAAAATGGACAAAAAAATAAATAGCTGGGGAGTGTGAGGAGAACGTTCTAAATGCTCGGCTATTTTTGATAGGTGCCTACAAGTAATAATGAGAAGCCAACATATTATCTAGATGATACCTGCAAATTTATCTAAAACCTATATGACATATTATATATGATACATACCACATATAGCAAATCTATATTATATAAGCATCTGTCTAGAGAATGTTTATTTTAAAAGTAGTTATAAGGCCTATTTAGGGTGTTTTAAAAATCATTAAAAGTAAAATTAATCTAAAAATTTTAAATAATAAAATTAAATTAATTAAGGTTGCATAAATAACTTGAAAAATATGATTAAAACCAATAGGGCTTTTTTTTTTCCCTCACATCGCTGCCCTGGTGGGAGTAGAAAACCCAGCCTTGCTCCTGAACAGCTGCTGCTGGATTTGAACAGTCAAGCCTGTAGGCTGCAGTCCTGCACACAAGCACTGTGCCAACAGGGCTCAGCTAATGGATCATTATTAAGACAGTATATAGCTACATTTTTAATAGTAAATTACTTCTAAAAGAAATAACATTCTAATAAATGTTCTTCAGACCTCAGTACTTTCACACAACCATTTCCTCGACTCATTTTTTACCTTGCTAACACTTAACTAATTAGGTCTCCACCTCAATGACTTTCCTCCAAGAGGTTATCTTCGAAACCAATTCTTATCACACATAGGTTAGTTTCCTATTTATTTTCATTAACATCTTGTACTAGTCCAACACCTTACTTACTGCAAGTTTAATAAACAAATTATTCCTGCTTGATTCATATTTGCTTACAAGTGTATACTCAGAGAGAAATTCACATTCTGTCTGTGAACTGTATAAGTCCCAGTCCACAGTGCAGTGTCTGAGGCCCCTAATCTATGAAGGAAGTGAATAAATGGTGATAGAAATTAAGGGCAAAGGAAATTTAGACCAGTGGCAAGAGAGAATGCACAGTGGTAGGCAAGTATGATCATTTTACATGCTTTATATATATATACCTATAATCACACACTTATGGAGTTGTTTGAGTGGAATAAAAGAGGAAGAGTATATAAGGCCAAACTAAACAATCTTGAATGTTACAATGCATATATAGAGAATTCATTAAAAATTTATGAAGAATGAAACAAAAACTCACACAATTTAAGAAATATTTGCAATATGTGTATATGTGTGTGTGTGTGTGTGTGTATATATATATATATATATATATGATAAAGGACTTGCAACCAAAATATAAAGAAATAAGACCTGGCAATAAGAAACAAAAAGGCCAGTTTAAAATGAGGGAAAGATCTGAGATAGATACTTTAAGAAAGATATACAGACGGCAAGAACTTTAAAAAAAATCTTTTTATTGGAGGCTTGTACAACTCTTACGACATTCCTTACATGCATCCATTGTGTCAAGCACATTTGTACATTTGCTGCAATCATAATTCTCAATATTTTCTTTCTACTGGAGACCCTGGTATTGGCTTGTGTTTTTTGCTTCCCTCTCCCATCCTCCCTCACGAACCCTTGATAATTTGTAAATTGCTATTAATTTTTCATGTTTTACACTGCCAAATGTCTCCCTTCATCGCAAGAACATCTTGAAAAAGATACTCAGGGGGCTGAGCCCCGGTGGCGTAGTGGTTGTGCGCGGCCCACTGGGACGGAGGTTCAATTCCAGCAATGGAGCTGGGCCTCCTACTTCCACCACCGGAGAGCAGTGATGCCCCCCCCTCCAAAAAAAAAAAAAAGATACTCAGGATCCTATGTCATTAGGAAATTGGACATTAAAACGAGAAGGTCTAAAGTTCAAACCTCTGACGACATAAAATGCTGGTAAGGATGTGGAGTAATGAGAACTCTCCTCCACTGTTGACAAGAACACAGATAGTAGACCCACTATGGCAAACAGACTGGAAATTTCTTACCAGGCTAAAAATAAATAACCCAGCCCCCCTCCTAAGGATTCACTCAGTTTTCACACATGTTTAGAATAGTTAATGAATAATTATGTCAAATTGGAAGCAAACACAACGTCCTTCAATAGGAAATGGATAGACAAAGTATATCTGCATGGTGAAATATTTTTTGGTGATAAAGGAACAAAGCTATCAAAGAATGAAACGACAAGGAAGAATCTTAAGATCAATACTACTGACTAAAAGAAACCAGCCTGAAAAGAATACACAATGAATAATCCCAACGATGTAGTATTCTAAAATATGAAGGCAGGATTATAGGCAGTAAAAAACGTTAGTAGTGGTCAGAAGTTTGGGAGAGGACTGGGAAAGTGGGGAGGGATAAGAATGTGGGGGCACAGGAGTGCCACTTTGAGTTGGAATGGACGCAATTGGGTTGGATTTGTTTTTTGTTTTAGGGGTTTTATTGTTGCTGTTTTGGTTTTGTAAAGAGAACCACATTTCATGCGAAAAGTCTAAGTAAGTCAACTATAAAAGTGTCTTGGCTCAATAATAAAATGTGCTCACACATCCAGCATTAAAATTAAGCATTCCTATTTTGCAATTTGTAAAACTTCATCTTCCCCAAAGAAAATCTTCCATGTATGTGGGAAGTCATTTTTAAGTCATTTTATTGGGGGCTCTTATAGCTCTTTTTTTTTTTTTTTTGGCATCACTGCCCTCTGGTGAAGTCGGAGGCCCAGCCTTGCTCCTGGAGAGCTGCTGCTGGATTTGAACCACCAACCCTGTGGGCCGCAGTCCCACACACAACCACGATGCCATCGGAGCTCAGCCCTCTTAGAGCTCTTATAACATTTCATACATCAATTGTATCAAGCATATTTGTGCATATGTTGACATCATTTCCAAAACATTTTTACCTGAGTCCTCACTATAAGCTTTGTTTTTAAATCATTTTGTTGGGGGCTCATACAACTCTTATCACAATCAATGCATATGTCAATTGTATTCAGACCACATTTATTGCTATTATCATTCTTGAAACATCTGCTTCTACCTAGGCCCCTGGTACCCGCTCCCCAAATTTCCTCTGCCTCCCCACTCCCCTCCCACATGAGCCCTTAACAATATATAAATTGTTGCCCCCCCCAAAAAAATTATAAATTGTCATTACTTTGTATTCATATACTGTCCGATGTGCCCCTTCACCCACTCCCCCATTGTCCATACCCCAGAGAGGAGGTCATATCAAGATCCCTACAATAGGTTCCCCCTTTCTAGTCCACCTTCCCTCCACCCTCCTGACATCACCACTCTCACTGCCGGTCCTGAAGGGATCATCTATCCTGAATTCCCCATGTTTCCGGCTCCAGTGTACATCCCCTGGTCTAGCTGGATTTGTAAGGTAGAACTGGGATTATGATAGTGAGTGGGAAGAAGCATTTAGGAACTAGAGGAAAGCTGCATATTTCATTGCTGATGCACTGCACCTTGACTGGCTCGTCTCCTCACTGAGACCCCTCTGTAAGGGTCGCTTTACCTATTGATGGACTTTGAGTATCTGGGGAAGTAATTTTTAAAAATAAAATTAAACGATGGAACAGCAGCTACTGTACTTTCTAGTTTAGCAATAACCCATAGAATAATGTAAGAGGAAATGCAGTTCAAAAAAAAAGAAAGAAAATGTGGAGCACAGGATATTAAGGCCAGTAAACTGTGCTATGATGATACTGCAATGCTGGATACACGACATCAGACATTTGTCCAGGTCCTTATAACTGGACACAGTTGGAGTTCACCATGGAGTCCTGGGGCCGTTGTTTGCGGCTGCCCGGCTGGTTCCAACTCATAGCAAAGCTACGTACAACAATGCCCAAGTGTGTGCCATCTTCTGCTACTTTTGCTGCTACTTTTGAACCCATTGTTTTTGCCACTCTGTCAATCTGTTTCACAAGAGGATCTCCTTTTGGGAGGGGGCAATACTGCCTTCTGGTGGTCATGGGAGAGCCGCTGCTGGATTTGAACCGCCAAGCCTTCGGACCGCAGCCCCACGCTCAACCACTTACGCCACCGGGGCTCGGCGCCCCTCCCCCCTCGCTTATTTATTTATTTTTGTTTTGGTGGCATCACTGCCTTGGTGGGAGTAGGAAGCTCAGCCTTGCTGTTGGATTTGAACTGTCAGCCTTGTGGCCGCAGTTCCGCACACAACCACTATGCCACCGGGGCTCAGCGCCCACCTCACCTCCTCTTCTTTTTTTTGCTACCTTCTACTCTACCAAGCATGAAATCCTTTTCCAGGAACTGGTCCTTCCTGTTAACATTTAAAAAGCACCGGAGACCAAGTCTTGCCAGCCTCACTTTCTTTTTTCATTGTAATATTTTACTTTTCTTTTTTTTAATTAAAAAATAATTTTATTGGGGGCTCTTACAACTTTTTCCCCCTCTTACAACTCTTTTTTTTTTTTTTTGGTGGGCATCACTGCCTCTGGTGGTCCTGGGCGCTACCCAGCTGCCTTTGGATTTGAACCGCCCGCGAGCTGCAGTTCGGCACTCAACCACTTACACCACCAGGGCTCAGCCCTACCTCTTACAACTCTTATTACAATCCATACATCAATTGTATCTGGCATAAGCATATATATGCTGCCATCATTCTTTTCTAAACAATTACTTCCTATTGAGCCCTTGGTATCAGCTTCTCTTTTTTCCAGTTCCTCTTCCCACCACCCTTGTGAACCCTTCAAAGATTATAAATTACTATTTTCATATCTCGCATTGACTGCTGTCTCCCTTCTCCCATGGTTTCTGTTGTTCTTCCCCGTGAAGGGAGGTGTGTGGTTGTGTCGATCCTTACAAACAGTTCTCCCTCTCCTTGCCCCCCCCCCCACATTCTCCCCACCTTTCTGGTATCCCTATTCCCATTCCAGCTCCTGGAGCCCATGTGTCATGAGCTCTTATCCCTTATCTATACTTGTGTACATGCTCTGGTTTAGTCTGGAGTGAGAGGCAGCACTGGGGTCATGGTAGTGGGGGAAGAGGAAGCCTCAATGAAACAGAGGAGCACTGCGTGTTTCATTGGTGCTTTACTACATCCTGGCTGATTCATCCCTTCCCTATTGCCTCTTTGTTGGGGATATTCAATTGTCTACAAATGGGCTTTGGATCTCTGCTCTGACCCCCCTCATTCTCAACAATATGTTTTTCTTTGTTTGTTTGTTTGTTATGGTCTTCTGCTGCTTGTTACCAGGTCCTGATGACACCTCATGATCGCAAAGACTGGTCTGCTTCTTACATGTGGGCTTGTTGCTTTTCTGCTAGGTGGCCACTTGTTCCACTTCAACCCTTTAAGACCCCAGACACTCTATCTTTTAATAGCCAAGCACCATTCACCTTCTTCAACACATTTGCTTATGCACTCATTTTGTCTTAAGCAATTGTACTGGGAGGGTCACCAGTCCCATTTCTAAGGGACATTCTGGCTTTACTTATTCCAAGAGATTTGTTCATCTTTTCCAACCCCAAAATGAAGCAAATCAATTCTACTCCAGTCTTTTTTATTCATTGTCCAGCTTTCACATGTATATGAGTGAAAATATTGCAACTTGCATCAGGCATACCTCAGTATTAAGTGGCATCTATGCATCTTAGTTAATAATAATAAATCAATATAGATTCATTTATCTATTGCAAATGTACCACCACAAGCAAAATACCAGCTATATATGTTAATACTGATTCATTTATTCATCTAACAAATGTACCATGCATGCAAAATATTAATAATAGGGGGAAATGTCAGAGAGAACCACACATAAACACTGTACCTTGTGACCAAATTTTCTTTTTTCTTTTCTTTTTTTTTTTTAGGCATCACTGCCCTCAGGTGGTGGGAGTAGGAGGCCCAGCCTTTGCTCCTGGGAGCCGGAATTGAACCTCCATCCCAGTGGGCCGTAGTCCCGCGCACAACCACTACGCCACCGGGGCTCAGCCCCATGACCAAATTTTCAATAAACATAAATCCTAGAAACTAAAATTCACTTTTTTTAGTAAATCATTTTATTGGGAGCTCATGCAACTCCCATCACGATCAATACATATGTCAATTGTATGCAGACCACATTTGCACACTTGTTGCACACTTAGGCCCCCAGCTCCCCATCTTTCCCCTCCCTCCCCACTCCCCTTCCCCCATGAGCCCTTAATAATTTAGTGATTGTTCTTACTTTTTCATATTGTACATCATCCGATGTGTCCCTTCACCCACTTCTCTGCTCTCCGTACCCCAGAGAGGAGGTCATATGTAGATCCCTGCAATTGGTTCTCGCTTTCTACTCCACCCTCCCTCCACCCTCCTGGTATCACCACTCCCTCCACTGGTCCTGAAGGGCGCGGGCTGATCCCCAGGCAAGCACCCCTTCCCATCTAAAAAATAACACAGTTGTGATGTGCTTGAAAGTCATATTAATACCAAATTTTGACCCTTCCTGACTTAATTTGAGGGCATTAAAAAGAGATTCATTCATTGATAGTAAGTCTATTATTAGTAAGCTACCCGATCGTGTCTCATACTTTAGGATGCCCTGTGTGAACAGAGCTAACCTAGAGATAAAAGAAATATGACATATAAGTATATATGTATGTATGTATCAAGCTGAGGAAAGCGATCCAGAAAAATAACAAGTATTTCACTTCTGAGCCTGAGGCAGAAGAAAGGAATCTGGGGGTAGGGGATGGGGGGTAGTAATGGAGGGGGGGCAGAAAAGATGAGGTTTTGAGGCTTAAAAGACTGATTCTGATAACCAGAATCAGAAGATAAGAGGAAGATGTGGTTTAGTAAAGAAGATTACAGACTGAGTTTTGATTACAGGAAACTTGAGATGCTAACTAGCCATAATAATTTAGAAATTTCAGTACTGTTTCTTCTAATTACCCAAGAAGTACTTTCAAACTTGGAATCATTTTGGGTAATACTACTGAAACTTGTGTTTATAAATAAGTTGCCTTAAAGTCCATTTCAACACATGGTAACTCCATGTGTGTCAGTGCAGAGTTGGGGGCAGAGGGTTTCCACTGGCAGACTGCAGTAGCAGACTGCTGAGTCTTCCTTTCAGATGATTCTCATGGTTCATGGGGTAAAGTGTTGAACTGCTAACCAAAAGGTTGGTAGTTCAAACCTACCAATTCTGTGCGGGAGAAAGTTGAGGTACTCTGTTTCTATGAGGATTCACACTCTCAGAACAATTCCTTTTCATTCTACAGGTGGAAATGAGGTCATGATAGTGGGAGGAAGCATAAAGAACTAGAGGAAAGTTGCATTTTTCATCAGTGCTATACTGCACTCTGACTGACCTGTCTCTTCCTTGTGACCTTTCTGTAAGGGAATGTCTAAATTGTCTACAGATGGGCTTTGGGTCCACCCTGCCTGCCCCCTCCCCTTCTTTTCACATTCGTATGATCCTGTTCTGGGTCTTCGATACCTGATTTCATTGACACCTCATGAATCACACAGGCTGGTTTGCTTCTTCCATGCGAACTTTGTTGCTTCTCAGCTAGATGGCCACTTGTTTACCTTCAAGTCTTTAAGACCCCCAGATGCTATATCTTTTGATAGCCGGGCACCATCAGCTTTCTTCATCACATTTGCTTATGCACCTATTTTGTCTTCAGCATTCATGTTGGGGAGGTGGGCATCACAGAACGCCTGATTATTACAATAAAATGTTCTTGTGTTGAGGGAGTACTGTGTTTCCCTGAAAATAAGACAGGATCTTATATTTATTTTTCCTCAAGAAGACACCCTAGAGCTTATTTTCTGGTGATGTTATATTTTTTTAAGTATGGTACAACAATCAACATTTATTCAATAAAGTTGTCTTCTTCTGGAGCATCATCATAATTCTCCAAACCCTGAATTCCATCCTGAATTTCTTGTGACTCTATTTCCTTTAGAACCATTGGCCCCAATCTGTCATGTCAAGCAGTAAAGCTCTCATTAAATGAGCAGCTCTTATCCGTGTGACCTGCTTGAAGTGTACTGATAACAATACTGTCCATGATTTTATCCCATGAATTCTTCACCCAAATCATGACCTCTTGCAGGTTAGGCTTCATAGTTTCCACGCTGATATCTTGTCATTCTATTTTCAATGTAGTCGTTAATTTCCCTGCACAAATGGTCTTTGAATGACTTGTTTATTGCACTCTCAAGAGGCTGCAGGTAGGTCATGATGGGGCAGAGGAGAAGGACAGAGGCGAAATGCATGGGTTGTGCAGATATGCTGTGTGGCCATGCCCATCACTAGTTCTTATTTTGGGGGTAGGGTTTATATAACACAAATGCTTAGAAATACTACTAGGGCTTATTTTAGGGGTAAATCTTATTTGGGGGGGAAACACAGTACTTGAGTCAAGGTCCAATGTCCACCTGCTACCTTAATACTTAATATATAAATAAGTACATAGCTCTACTTCTCTGTCACTATATAGTATTACATTTACATATGTGCATACCTGTATTCAGACCTCTGCCTGCTAGTTCTTTCCTCTATTTCACTTGGCTTCCTCTCGTCGCATTATCCTGCTTGGTCTTCATTTGGGTTTCAGCAATTCCTCACAGTAATGGCCGCTGACTAGGACTCCTACATGCTTCTAATCCATTGATTTTAGTTCACTGTTGTTTCTTTGGCCCTGGGCTGGTTAATACCACCACCACCCTTCTTTTCCCTGATACAGACTTCCATCCTTGACCCATGCATGGATCATTTTAATATATTTATTAATTTATACTATAATGAAAATTCATAAATTCACTAACCAAATTAAGAACTAGAACACTCACAATAATTTAAATGTAGCTATATCTTCCTCTCAATCCATTCTCTTATTTCCCCAACCCCAAGAGAATCATCACTCTCCTAAATTCTGTGCTTATTATTACCATTTATCTACCAACTCAATCACCCTGCCATTAAGTCAATACAGACTCATAAAGATCCTAAAGGAAGGGTAGAACTGCCCCACCATCGGTTTCCAAGACCAGATCTTGGGGGGACTAGAAAGCCCCATCTTTCTCCTCACTAGCTGCTGCTGGTTTCGACCGACCAACCTTGCGGATGGAAATCCATCATGTACCCACAATGCCACTATCTCTATAACAACAGAGAATGTTTAACTTTATTTTCCCCTCTAAACTTTACCAAATAAGTAATCATGCTATATGTAACCTCAGCATTATTTCACTTGCTATTTTGGAAAATTTCATCTACATTTTCTAATAAACAACCTTAAATGGCTTCTTCTGTTATTTTTTT